>LJIJ01001068.1:0-58516 GCA_001718145.1 Orchesella cincta
TCCACGGCTGCTAACCAGCAGCAAGACACATTTCTAGTAGCCAGCTCCAGGAATATGACATTTTCTCCGATTGCATGATCTTTAATGAATTCTAAGGCGCTTAAATTAAGCCCAGCTTGGAATAGCTTTGTGGACGAGGCGTTTGGAATGGGACTGCCAAGCAAGGGGTGAAGTGAGACTCCCAATGCTGCTTCCAAATCTGGCCAGTATTTTTTGCCCATGAAAGGGTAATGCGGGAGGGATACTTTGCTCCTTCTGTAAAATCTCTCAAATCCTTGCCAGTCGATTGTTGCTCCGCTCACGTACAATTTCCCAAGCGTGTTGAGCAACGTCTCCCAATTCTCCTCGTTTCTTTTCAGAGAAGGCAGACAGGTTAGTTGCTTGTCGTCATTGTTCATCATGGTAAGCGCGGAGAGAACGGGTTGGGGCCCGATTTCAATAAAAGTCCTGCAGCCCAGCTCAACAGCCTTTTGCTGGCATTAAAAAACAACGAAACCTTTTCTCTTGTGTGATCCACCCAATATTCAGCATCTATTTTCTCAGCCTCGACAATTGATCCTCTCATACCAGAAATGAATTTGCAGTCGTTTCCTCCCAGGATTTTTACTGATTTTGCTACATTTCTGTATTCATCTAGGATTGGGTCCATGTGTTTGGAATGGAATGCGTGGGTGGCTTCAAGAACCATGCATTTCAGGCTTTTTTCTTTACAAAATTTTTCAAAGTGGAGAACCACCTCAGAATCTCCAGCAACGACAGTTTGCTCAAGAGAATTGATAGCTGCGTAGTCAAGTATCTTATTTGAATCACCGGCAGCAAACTCGTTCATCATCATATCCACTTTTGGCTTATCTGCCTTGATCACCAACATTTTCCCACGAGGAAGCTCGTCAATCAGCCGACTCCTCTCTGCAACCAACTTGAGGGCATCCTCAACACTCAGGATTCCTGCACAAACCGCAGCAGCAAATTCTCCCAGGCTGTGACCCAGAGCGTAATCCGGTTTCACTCCCCAACTTTCCCATAATTTAAGTAGAGCATATTCCACACAGAAAATAGAGGTCTGGCTGTAAATCGTTCTGCTCACTTCCTGATTTTCAGACCATAATACTTGAGTGATGTCAATGTTGTAGTTGTTTTTTAGAATTTTTTCACAATATTCAAAGTGCATTCGAAGACTGGCTAGTTTCGTAGAGTTGCTTTGCCATTCCGGAGTATTGTGAGCCTTGCCGGTGAAAAGGAAGCAGATTTTGCCAAGTTTGTCATTCCCCTCAAGATTTTATTTTGTTCAATATTTTTAATAGCAACTTCCTTTGGCTATTAAAATCGCTCTCTGACTGAAATCCGCTCTGCCAATATTAGCTGTGTATGCGACGTCCCTGAAATCACTGCCCGTTTTAGTCAAATGAGTTTTTATTTATCCAGAAGCATCTCTAACGCTTCATCAGTTTTTGCTGAGATTTTCATGATGTGCAAAGGTCGCTCAATAGAACTGCAGCGCGTTCCGGGAAGGTTTGGTGGCTCTTGTAATATAGCGTGGGCGTCAGTGCCCGTGATTCCAAAGGAACTCACACCAGCAATCCTTGGTATTCCCTCTCGTTTCTTCCATTCCACAGTCTGGAGTGGGATTGTGCTGGAACAGCGTCCAAATCAATTGCAGGGTTCAGAGTCTCAAGGTTCCTGTGAGGTGGAATGATTTCGTTCTGCATGGCAAGCACAACCTTCATTATTCCTGTGATTCCGGAACAAGATTCAGTATGCCCCACATTTGTTTTCACAGAGCCAATCAGCAACGGCTCTTTCCTCTCCTTTGAATGATAGCTTTTGCAATGGATGCAATCTCCAGAGGTCTCCCACAGCCGTGCCAGTTCCGTGAGCCTCAACATAGGAAACTCGAGCTGGAAGAATATTTGCATCTTGGAGAGCTAGCGTCATAGCTAAAGATTCGCTGTGAACTGTTGGTGTTCCCATGCTTTTGCTCAGTCCCTCTTGACTCATTCCAGAGCCTCTTATCAGCGCCCAAATCTTGTCTCCATCTCGAATGGCATCGGAACCCGTTTCAAAACCAGAACTCCTGCCCCTTCTGCTCTCCCAAATCCATCCGCTTTGCGTCAAAGTTTTGCAACGCCCATCTGGAGAAAGGACCATGGGCATTGTCTCCTTGTCAAACGGATGGAGCAATAGATTGACGCCACATGCAAGAGCTAAGTTTGTCTCCCGTCGTTCTAAACTTTTACAAGCGAGGTGGACAGCGACCATGGCTGCCGAGCATCCAGATTCAGTCGCAACACTCGGCCCGGTGAATCCCAACAAGTGGGAGATTCTCGCTGCCCTGCTCCAATCGAGTTGCCCATGTATTCCTGAAAAAATCGTCATTTCCAGATCCCGTCAATATCTCCTTGAAAGTCGTTTGTCCAGGACCCCATAAACACGCCTCCGTTGGTTCCCTCGAGGATTGGGGATTAATAGCTGCATCCTCAAGTCCTCCCAAACAAGCTCATATAAAAGTCTATGCTGAGGATCCAGGCAGCTCATTTCTTTTGGGCTGAGTCCGAAAAACTTGGCGTCAAACTCGTCCAGAGGACACTTTAAAAATCCAGCGTTTGTCGCCAAGTGAACAGGTTTTACTGGGCGGCTACATTGTTTCTGCAGCCAACGAAATGATGGAGGCTTCCCAGTCACGTCCTTTCCTTCCAATAAAATATCCCAAAATTCTTCCAGAGAGTTTGCGCCAGGATAGCGACAGCTCATGCCGACTATGGCAATGCTGTCGTTCTCGGGGTCTGACGGTTGCTCCTTCAGCATTGCCACCTTAGGCTAGAAAACAAAACATTTCAAATTATGGAGAAAACCTGCAATAAAATATATAAAACAGAACCAATTAAAATACTTACGTTCGTCAAGGTCTCCAGCAACGGCTGGACATTCTTCCAACGAATATTGAGCCAGAGCATTAGCACCATCTATAAATTTGTATTAAATTTGCGATCAATACTAAAAGTGCGACCAAAAACCGACTACTCCTTTATAAATTCATTTCCCCCTAATTTTCTCACTTACTTGACCCACCAGACCTAACGACAGTGTCTCCAGCTCGTCACCGAGTTTCGCCGGAAGTTCACCATCAAAATGTCCTTCCAGTTCTATAAAAAATCATTTATATTATATTTTATTTATATATAATTTAAATGACACAAAACTTACTCCAGAAGCATTTCCGACTCATCCAGTAGGTTTCGGTTGTATTTATCCTCAATGTATTTGCCCGTTGTTGAAATCAAGTCCCTTCCAATTTTACTCTTTGATTTTTTTAGCAAACGGTTGAAGGTCTTGAGAGAAGGTCGAAATACAAAAACGACATTTTGCATCCTTTCGAAGCATATTCCTCAACATTTTGTTCACCCCAGTCAAACAACTCGTCACAGTTTTCTAATGCCTAAATAAATTAAATAAAAACATTTCTTCCTAATTCATATTTTCACTTTTAAATTATTATATTATGCATATACCAGCATGTTGGGAGCGAGCATCACGCAAAGTTTGAAGTTTCTTAGAGTCAATCCAAACAACCTGGCGAATTCAAAATCTTCCAAACCAGCAACGTTCCGATCTTCTTGCAAGGTGAACACGAAATCGAAGCACGAGTCAAGGGCTTCGCGAAGTCCCCTAGAAACTTTTGGAGAGACAATTACGCCAATTTTTCGGGAGGTGGCTGTTCTCTTCAGTGAAAAACGGAGGGTTAAGGCATTTGGCACATCCGTGTCGGTGACAGCGGATGTTAGCCAAATTTGCTCGTTGACGCCTAATAACAAAAATTTTAAAAAGTTCTCAAAAGTTAGTAATTTAAATTTAGTGATGAAAAGTTATGCGGAACTCCTACCACCACTTACTTTTCATGTTGAGCACCAAAAACGACTGCAACTTAAACGTTTACCTGAGGTAATATTTAAAACGAATTGACTCGCTAAAATGCTTAAAATGTACTGACATTCCTTTGCCTCCATCCCCAGTTTTATAGCTGATCAATTTATTACGATATTCTCAATTTTATAATCACGCCTCAGAGCTCGGATTTACGTCAGAAGTTTCTGGAAAGACGCATAAGCAAGCTATAAAAAAACACGTTAAATTGAGTGCCAAGCGCACTTAATTCTGTCTACTAATATTTATAATGAAGTAAATGATATTATATATGGAAATATCAAAGCTTATTTGATTTCAATGGTATATTTCGCAACATTTTTAATAATATCTGGAAAGCTCATTAACACACGTGTGTGATATTTCCAGCTTTGATTTTTCATATTTCCTTCTTCCATATTTATTTCACAATAATTGCCACTAATGAGCTAATAAATCGCATGTTTTAATTTTTCACACTGGAATTTTAACAATTCATGACAATCATGAAAGAAGAATTTTCCCACATAAAAACCAGAGTAGAAATTGCTCGTAAGAAGACCTGGTATTGATTTGTGGAAGGCTACACAGCATTAATTAACAGCCGAGTGGATTATATAATGCTTTTATTTAAAGAATTTCAAAGCTTTAGCTTTAAATTCACAAGGAAACCTGAGAGCTTTGGTAATAAAATATTTGTGGAACGATAAAACTTAATGGACTCCGAGTTAAAAAACATGCGATTTATTAGCTCATTAGTGGCAATTATTGTGAAATAAATTGATTGGAAGACGAATATATGAAAAATCAAAGCAGGAAATACCAAACACGTGTCAGACGTCACGTGTGAACGAGCTTTCCAGATAATATTGAAGTTTTGCGAAATACGCCATTGAAATAATAATCTTATATTCATCCTTCATTCCAAATCATTTATTTACTTATAATATTAGTACACGGATAAGAATTAATATGCGGAGCTTGGCTCTCAATTTAAAGTACTTCTCAATATTGACGTCTTTCCAGAAACTTCGCACGTAAGTCCGAGCTCTGAGGCGTGATGATAAAATTGAGAATATCGTAATAAATTGATGAGCTACAAAACAGGGGACGGAGGCAAAGAAATGTCAGTGCATTTGAAGCATTTTACCGAGTCAATTCGTTGACATTACCTCAAATAAACTTTTAAGTTGCAATACAGAATGATCTTCCTTTTTGGGGCTCAACATCAAAAGTAAGTGGTGGCAGTCGATGAAATTTAATGAACTAATTAATTTCTATTCTTTACAGGCACGTAAGAAGTCACTTTCGATTTAATTATAAACTACAAATCAACGTGTATAATTCAGCACTGAAGCAATACGAAGTAGTCTCTTGTAAAAATCTGTTTTATAATTTAACAATCTTAATAGCCATCAACAAGGATGGTTGGAGTGGCATTTCGTAGACAAACCAACGACGGATTTTATATATATGAATATGCAGGCAGGCACGTTTGCTATTACGATTCGACCATTACTCCACGGTCTGCACTCGCAGACCAAACTTTCTCAAGAGGTTGACGTGTTGGAAATATTTTCTGAGTTGCCGTTAAACAACTCAATGATGACATCTGATATTTTTGGTTTACATGCTACTTACGATACGATTCTATGGTCTTGTTTGGTGAACGCATGATGCATTTTCCTTGTAAGAATGATTAGTAGCTTATGTGTTTTAGCTTCTAAATGAGTTCATATATGTTTGGACAAACATGAAGCTCTGACATATTCTTCAATATTTATAGAAGCAGTGTGGTACTGTCTTCAATTGATGAATATATCATGGTAAAATGAGTGGATCAAAGCGTAGTTTTAAGGCAAAACTGGAAAGAATCTTATTTGGGTTGCCAAATGCGAGAAATATATAAAATGGTATGAGAATGCACCTTTATAAATGTTGATACTGCTAGTCTCCTGTCTCCGTAAATTTGAACTTTTGATATTAGTTGAGAGTAACTGACGAAAAAGGTTTGATAGATTATTCTTCCGACATTGGGTTACTGGTGGATATGTTGGTACTGTTATTGAATGGTTTATGAATCATTCAATAACAGTTCATACTTTTGGAAGGTGTTCCTTTTTTGCATATTCTTTGGAATCACACAAAGAATTAATTAAATCAATTTGAAGACTTGTACTCCCTTCATTTGATAAAATTGTTGCAATTTCTAGAAATAAGTCATTTTAGTATACAAGACAGAATTGGGGCACAGTGAGAACTGCAATAAATTACTTTCTTATTGACAATATACCTTAGCAATGCTGTGGTTTCGAAGCTTCACTTCCACTTCGTCATCCACACTCTCGTTTATGTATGATAATCTTTAAATTACTTTGCAAATAGTCAATTGTGCGTATAAAACTATTGAAAAACGACAGAGAGAAAGATAATGGATTTCATTGCTCATACAAATTTGTACGCATTTTTCATAATTGTTGAAACCACTTTTGCATATACTTTAGTTTGAATGGAAAATGTGATGCGATGATAAATGCCAAGAAATTGGAGGATTCTCGATAAGTAACATTAAAGATTCCATCTTCATTTTGCAGATAAACCAATCTCTCTCTACGAGAGAGTCTCTCCTTCTCTCTTGCTCGTCAAGTTGAGTTTATAGTATCGTCAGTCAGGATATTGAGACTTGAGACTGTAGCATGCATGCTTCCTTGCGCTAAATGTTGTGCTCGATCAGCTGTGGAGCGGTCTCTCAACTATTTTGCTCGACGGTCTTGCTGTTGGAATGATGTTTCGGGTTTAATTAATTATTACTGAAAACTAAAAACGTTGATTATTATACTAAAATGAATACAAGTAAGTTGTGGTGTCCCTCTCGTTTTCCATTGATTCTCCGCAAGTTATCATCATCATCATGGAGCTCTGTTCAGCCGGCTCCTAACTACTCTAGAGTTTTTAGAAGTAGCAGCTTTTTAATTGGTGATGGAGTCAACCATAAACGTCCTATTCAGTTTAGTTACAAGCACCAGCAGTTATTAAGAGGTTTCCAGACATCCGTTTCAAGTTTTGGAACAGCTGAAGAAGATGAGGTTTCTGGAAAAGGGGATAAAACGCTGCGGGTCAAGCTGTCGTCAACGAGAGTGGATGCGCTTTTGAAGGCGGGATTGGGAATGTCTAGAAAGTGAGTCAAATTAAGTTTAATTTATCATAATTCGTATTTAACTTCTTTTTGTTGTTTTTTTTCAGTAAAATTGAAAAAGCGTTTTATGACGACCGAATCCGAATCAACGGGGAGCGACCCAAAAAGAAAAGTCAAGAGGTATTCGAAGGAGATGAGGTGGACGTGGTTCGAGGCGTTAATTCACTCAACCCTGAGAATTTCATTGACGTTTCCAGAGTGGAAATTGTTGACATCAAGTTGGATGCCGGTGGTGACGACGACGCCGACTCAGATGATGAAGACAAATCAAAAGCCAAAATTCCTGCTGTGCTCCGCCGCTCAAAACTACTGACAGTTCGGAACTACTCGCCTCCATGGAAAGGATCCTCATCCTCAGACTGATTTTGGTGTTTAAATTATTCCGTAGAAGTTGATCAACAATGAATATTATATTATTAACGTTTAATAAAAGTTCAGTTTATTCGTACAAAATAATGATGTAACAATTTTGTAAATATTAGTTAACAAAGTAAGATAAACATTCATAATATTTAAACGTTTCCATATCGCTCCTGAAAAGAGCTCATAACCTGTCCCAATTTACCAGCCACCTTCGTAACTCCTTGACGGAAGGACTGCTTCATATCATCCAGGTCGAGATTTTGGAGTGCTTCTTGCAGCGCTGCTCCAGAAGAATTACGGCGAGAGCCAGTAGCATCAGCGGTGCCGAAATACTCGGAGGAAGAAATTGAAGATTTTCCTTCAAATCGAGAGCGGTTCCAGGAGGCTCCATGATCATCATCTTTTCGGTCTCCAAACATTTGGGAGGAGGAAATGGCCTTGGCGTTTCCGAACATCTTTTGTGCTGCAGTTTCATCCCCATTTCTGGTCGAAACAGATACTTTTGGCTTATCAACGTCCTTCTTCGGTTTTAGATCCAGATCTTGATCATCCTCCACTGAAACAGCATTAGGGTTGGAGTTGCTCTCAAACCACGGCAGAAAGGAGGACTCTCGCTCATTTGAAGTCTCCAGAATTTCATAAGCATCAAAGAAATCCTCCGTTTTCTTGCGATCTCCTCTTGGCGAAGATCTTGATGGATTGGGAGATTCCTGCTTGATTTCTTTCATCTCAGACAGAGCGGAATGAGTTATGCCTCGGTTTCCATGAAGAATTCCCATTCCAAGGCGCTCCACTTGCTCAGCCCGCTTTCCCTCCAGTTCCGCTCCTTTCTTGGGTTTCTGGTGCTTGCTGATTACCTCATGATAAGTGAGACTCATTGCAACCATCTGTGACCAAACCCAAACCATTAATATTTAGCTTTCTGTTAATCATACTTTTTAAATGACGACTCACCTGTCGCTCTTCATCCTCAACACGTTTCTTCCCGGCATCCATCCTAGCCTGCACCTGGGCATCTTCACGCTGTTCCCTCATTTCAATCTCTTTTTGAATCGCGGAGAAATCATCAGCTTTTACTTTAAGACCCAAACCCCCCACCTTCTTTTTTGCTCCAACTCGTTTCCCTCCAAATCCAACCATTGTTGACTTTCTAATCGGAGGTGATGATAATGATGAACCTGTAGCTTCAGGAGCAACGCTTGGACTGCTTCCGGAGGAGGTTGGCCGCTTTTCCACGAGCTGATTCAACTTCTCTTTGTAGAGCTGCGCAGCTCTGGCGTTGTACTTGAGCTGGATATCCGTCGACTCTGCAAAATGCTGGCTGAAGAATTCATGCTGGAAAAAGAAAATTAAAATCAAAATGCATTTTTAATAATTAAAAACAAGCTAATTAAAAAACTCACAGCGTTGGCATTTCCGCCCAACTCCATACGCCGAAGTTGAGCCCAAGTCCAGCTCGTGTCTAGCTGGGTGGAGCGCACAAACGAGAGGTGAACTCCAAGCGACCTGTGGAGGGCGGAGCAGTCAATGCAGATGAAGATCCCGTAGCTGACGCTGGCCCAAGTGGGAGCCTTGGCAGAGCAGTCGAAGCATGCCTTTAAAACACCAAAGAAAAGCAATCAGTGGAAAAATAGAAGTGAATTTTTGACTAATTACAAATCAAACAGGTGATTTTCGTACCCGATTTGCTGGACAATGCATCAAACGTCGGAATATCTCCCGGATTTCTTCCTGACTCGGACCCACGTCGGACATTGTGAAGTTGTGATGAAGTAGAGAATCAATCAAAACAAATAACAACGATGATGATCAGTTAAAGAAATTATTTTTTTGCAAAAAAAATGATAAAACTCTGTGCCAAAAAGTAGCCGCAATCAGCAATGTGGAATGTAAACAAAAATGAGGTTTTTTTCTCAAATCTGAGTTGACAGCAGGAGCAATAGCAACCAATATATTTTATGTGGATTCGAAACAATCCATATCTCCCGCCCGGAATTTAATTTTATGAAATATAAAACGATGGAACGGAGTTGGCCATAGATTTCGTACGGTATGTTGGTTAATTATTTCTAGATTCGTCTCACAGTCCCCCAATTTCTTCCTAGTTTGTGAAACTCGCCCAGTTAAAAGGAAAGTTAAGGTTTTCTAATGTCAACATAATTAATACTATGATTAAACATCAATATGCTCGGATTCGCATTTTTTAGAGAACTGAATATGAATATGATGCAGCGTAACTCACAAAATGAGTAGGTTAAATAGCAATTGTTTTTACACTAAAATGAGGTGTCTTGGTATTTTTAGAAAAAGTGTTTGACGTTTTATTTGGCATGGTTGGTGTACCTAAATTACATCAGTATAAACCTCCAGTTCGGTACAAGAGCGTGCAAGGATACAGAAAAGAACATCACAGATAGGAGAGGTTGGCTAGAAATGCCAGTAAATTTTGCACAGAAATATGAAACGGAAACAGTTTCAAATAGAGAAAAGAAAGAAGCTAGAAAAGAGTTTAGACATTATAAGCAGAGAGAAGAAAAGAAAGGATGGAAATTGCAAAGAACTGAAGAAGTAGGAAAGATTTGAAAGGTGTGATTAGAATGTCATAATCCTAATTATTTGTTAAAATAGTTTAACCAATAATTCCAGCGCCAAGGCCACCTCCTCCAATCAATCCAATATCGCCTCTAATTCCACCAAGACCCAATCGTAACCCCCCAACAACGCTGCGAGCTCCAAGTCCACCTCCAATAAGCCCCACCTTGAAGTCCACTCCAATAAGCCCACCTCCGAGCCCTGATCCGATTCCTTTTCCGACAGAATAGACGGCTGGGTGCCCAGCGACTCCCTTGTTGATGACTTGAGCTTGGAATCCTCCAAGAGGAGTAGAGATATAGTTGACAGTACGAATAACGCCATCGGGTTGGACAAGAGAATAGGATCCCTTGGTCACTCCACCATCTCTGACTTCAGAAGCGGACTTTTGATCACCAGTTCTACAAATTCAAAATTTACCAAAGTTAGCCCATCAAAGTAACTTAAACACAAGTTTATGAAAGCTTTGTTTTACTCACAACTTGTCGGCAACTCCATAGCTGTATTTGTAGGCTGGGTAGGCCTAAAAAATCATCAGAAATATTGGGATTATCAAGCAAACCATGATAGTTCAAGAATTTGATTCAGAAACTTACAACAATGTCGTTAACTACACCGACAGCGCTGGCGGATGCCACAGCGGCAAGAGCAAAGAAAATGGTAGCGGAATGCATGACTAGAGCTGTTTTTTGGTGGTTGTAATTTCCAACTGTTCACAAATGATGACTGAATGATGTTGATAGTGTCAGTTATGCTATTTATACTAAAAACAGCTTAAGAGAATCCCTTGGGGATGTCTGAGGAGACTGCCCAAATTGCATCATCTTAAACTTGTAACCTTAACTCGCCATGTCAATTATGCACGTGATCAATTAATGTTGTCTACTAATATTTTATTATATCAGCTTCCTTATTTTAGCAAAGGACTACTCCAATTAGTTTATAATTACAATTCCGTAGCAAATGTCTACAGATAAAAAATCGCTCAATAGAAGATATTCATAAACTAAATTACAATAGATTATTATGATACTATATATAGCACCCTTTATGTGGTACTTATTATAATACATTGTAAGTTCTAGTTTAACTGATGCATGTATAAATTTTTGGCATGAGTTCCCCATTCGCTTAAAGTAATGCATGCCATACATAATGCACAAGAACGCACGGTAGCGTGACGTGAGTTTTATATGCCGATGAATGCGTGGGTATGATATGATGCGTTAAATGATAACCCATGCATTTAAGCTGGTAAAGGCTGAATGAGTTTCTGATGTAATTTTAGGACAAAACTTCAGCATCAGTTTTTAAAATCGATGATTACAGGTCAATCGGAAATACTTACAAGAAGGTATTTCTTAAGGTTCGCTAACTTTGATGCAAGCTTATGCAAGTAAAGTGTAATAATTTTGTTTTTAACACATATTTTCACTAAATTTTGGGTGTAAAAAGAATTACTGATTAGGCAAATTGGGACACTAATTAAATCACACTCACCGAGTTGGTATAAAAACGGCGATGTGAGCTGGAAAGTCATTCAGTCAGAGCTTGATAATTCTAATTATCATAGCTAAAGCTCAAAGCAACGTGCATTCCGCTACTGCTTCTTTGTGCTCTCATCAATAGAGTTGCCACTGTTTAAGATATTGTTCCTGAAACGAAAATCTTGAATTAATGTAATAAATTGAATAATTTCATTATTTCTGCCGATTTTCTAATCAATCTCACAGCGGATCAAAATTTTGCCTCTGAGTCAGAAATGTTGGAGTGACAAACCAAGGTGTACTGGTATTCTATACTTACCTATATCTCTACACTTCAGGGAGGATTGTTTCCTATTATGAATTATTCAATACTTTGAAAAACAGCCTTTCATGAAACTTCTAATTGCTCCCGTTCCAGAATATACTATATTCTACTAAAATATAGTGAAAGAGAAAGTCATGGAGAAGTAGGGAGAGTCAAAGTTGAAATAATTCCCAACGAAAATAACAAAACCTGGAGGAACAGTACCGAAATAACACGTAAATTTTAATGTGTATAATTTTCATGTTTAATGTAACCAACAATTCGAGATGTTGAAATGTACAAAAAAATTCTTAACTTGTACAAATTGCTTAAGCCCTGAAAACAATTCTCTCTCTCCGCTGTTTCTCAAGAGAGTTTTATGCAGCGCCTACAATAATCGACTGTTTGCAGAGTAAAATTCAAAGAAGGAAAGAGTAAAGGAAGGAGAGTGTGAATGGCAAAATGGAAATGACATTTACAAAACCTTCACTGTTCATTTTGGCAAGTTTTATTGTCAAAAAATGTAATTTATCGCAGTTCTCAGTTTACCCCATTTTTTTCTTGTACATTAAGATGAAATATTACTAGAAATTGCAACATTCAGTTAAATAATGGGAAGTTTAAGTCTTTCAAATCAATCAGACACATTCGGTTTGTCAGTTTAATTTCACCTTTGTTTTTAAATTTAGTTTGCATTAAAACCTTAAAATTATGGGAGTCCTAAGGCCTAAGGGTCTACTAGGAAATTGCAAAATTTGGTTTGACTCGGATAATATATATGAGCAGGAGAGTGTGAACTGACGGATAGACAAGTCAGTCAATTATTAGTTAAAATGAAGAGCATTTGCAGGTGAAACTTGGAATGGGGCAACTGAAGACTCAACTTGGAATAAAGTTACACAGACAACAAGCTGACAGTCAGCCACGTGATAAACCACTTATCTTAAATAAATTATTTGTTACAAAAAACTTTGTTAGGAATTCGTGATTTAAAAAAATTTCTCCAAACCATCAACAGTAATTGGGTTAATCTCCAAAATCAGATTTGTTGGACTATATAAAACAGTTCTTCGGGCCTCGAGCTACAAGAATTTCCAACCGACAACCCGAAAATGCGGAATTCTAAAAATATTTGAGAATATTGCTTATTGGAATTTGCGTCTGCCTGCGATTTATGATAGTCAACCAGACATAGATAATAAAATATACATTGACATAAAAGGTTCTTTGTGTTCTCAATAAAACGTCAATCCTGAAAATTGCCTTATCAACTTCATCGTCGAGCGCCAAATCACGAGAGCCACATCTGCCCTCATTAGAACTTTTTATAATTTAGATTGTTGGAAATGGAAGTTCTAGGAATTTTGCGAGTGACTATATCCTCCCTGATAATACTCCCTATTTTGATAGACAACGATCGTATAAACATCTTACTTAATAATGAGGTAGGAAGCTCGGAAGTGATAGTCGGGCTAATAATCCTCCTATAACAATTTATTTCCCTACAGTCAACCTGGATGAGTCAAGCGTTGTCCAGTCAAAAAACCAATATTTATTTCCGAAATAATGTTAATACACGAAAATTTAATACAGGGTCTCAAGCTCCATCTCAGGTTCCAGAAGTTGATTGGAGCGGCGCCCATTTACTTTACTGAGCGTAGGGGAAAATGGAAGAAATGTACAGTTTTTTCACCCATCCATCAGGTGAACTGGCAATGGAAAAAGCTCTTAATTTCTATAATTTTCAATGCCATTCTCTGGATCCAAATGTTTCAATATTGGGGCAAAGAGAAACTCGTAACAAGTTTGGAGAGTGTGTTTTACTCGAGCTCAATTCTAACGGCTATTATATTCAAAAATGTGTTCCTCCGGCAACGTTTCCTTGTCGTTGAACTCCTTAACCTCATTTCAGGATTTGAAAGGAATTTGAGAATCAATGGGGATACAAAGCAATATTTTCGTTTGAAAAAATCTGGAAAAATTCTTATTCAGTTCGTACAGGTTTGTGGTACGGCAGCCACTCCAGTTTTGGCCGTTGCTTATGCACTACAACGGTGGACGAATCCATGCACATCCACTCTACTTGGAGTTGACTTCATAGCTGAATGCTCCGCTGGCACATTATCAACACCGTGGCAAGTTCGCTCACTGATTCAGCTGGCAATCCAAATTTTTGGAGCCCTTTACCTGATCGTTGATGTGAGTGGAGGCTTTATATTTCAAATTGTGGAACTGATCTACTTTCAAAGCTGTTGCTTTAAGCAGTACATCAAATGCTTACAGAAAACCCTCTTTCATTCTCATCTACATCTTTTTACAAATGTGCAGATGAGCAACTTTCGATTTTCCGAGTTGCTACGATTCAGACAACTTCAAATTCTTCTTCGGATTTACAACAGGATTCAAGAGGATCTGATGATTGTAACGGTATTCATGGGTCAATTTATCTTTATTGTGAGTTTGTACTCTCTCATCTATTTGGGTTCAGGAGATGAAGGAATATCCATCCCACAACTGCTTTTCTTCTCTTGTCTGTTCTTCGACTCTTTGTTGGCCATCGTGGTTTGCTTCGGGAGCACTTGGTGGACTTTATACGGAATCCACCTCGACACTAGAATTTATGAGGAAAACCATGCTACCAAATCTAATCAGAAAATCCCATGATAGAGGAAAGCTAGCGGAGAAATATGTGAGCGCTTTCAGAGTTTTGAAGGTGAATATTGGAGCTGTGAATTATGTAGATAATGTCACTCCACTAAATATGCTCAATTTCTGTTTTGATCAAATTGTCAATTTACTTTTGTTTTAAGGAAAAGCATATTAAGTTACAATATACACGAGGAATGTGCAACTATTTTATTCACGTAGCATTTCTCATATCCCTAGCACCTATAATATCGTGATATTCGTGATATGATCTTATGCAGTATGCAGGCAGCAGGCAGAATACAATACAATGTCAATCTTGCAACGCTGCAATGAAATATGGTTTGCCTAATAGCCGACCAAGTTTTGTTCCAAGAAGCATGTGTGAGTTAGCTTTTTTGTTGAGTAAAATGAAATGTTAAAAAAATAATATTAAATATTTACGGTGACTGTTTACTAAAGAATGCAATATATTTTTAATATTTGCATTACCTTTAGTATAACGAAAGTGTCCATCAGAGTATATTCCTATGAATATAGCAAGACAGATTTATTTTACTTTACAAACATTTTATGGAAACGTTGGGTGTATAAAGACAATAAAATGGATTCTACATGTATGCAGTACGTACACATGATTTGTGATATGAGGTTTAATATTAAAATTACTACAGCAAGAGCAAGGCAGAAGTTTTGACAATTCTTGATGGTTTGAGCAGGGTCTGCAGACCCTTAAAGGTAGTAAGTAGAGAGGGATGTTAAAGTACAGCAATCACGGGGTGAGATGAGATCATATTATTAAAGTCAAGCTGATTTTTTCATGAGAAAATTAATTTCGTCTTTAAATCTCACCGGAATTAAACGGGACCGATAACAAGGAATGGATACATTGCTTATGAAACATTAATGAACTATATGAAAAAGTTGGAACACTCCATTGAGAAATATTGGCATTCGACAACATGTAAATGAAATTCAAGCTATAGATATCGTGTCCTTTTCAGAATGTAATTAGTGGTTTTGCAAAGAAAAAGCATTTGAAGGTGAATCTTGGATTGGGGCGACGTAAGACTAAACTTTGGGGAAAGTTGGTATTAAACAAGAACTGAAAGGGAGCAAATTACTTGTTTAACCTGTTTCCAATAAATTATAGGCACAATAGGAGCACAAAACCTTGCAAACAAAACCAGTCTAATAAGAAATTTGGAAAACTGTCAAATAATGTGATTAGAAAATTAACTGAAATCCTAATATGCTAAATTGTAGTGAGCTGTTAGCCTTATTTAATGTTTATGATGATTTTGTTTCGGCTGAATAAACTGAAATTGAAAGAAATTCACTATTTTGCTGTTAGTAATTTTTCTGTTACGAATCAAGATTCTAATGTCAGTTCTATAAACGCGCAACTGTAATTGCTTTGATTCTCATAACGAGATTTATTGGTCAAGATAAGCAACTTCTTCGGAGTTGTTGGTATTAAAAGAATTTAATTGAAGATAAAATGTAACTGCGGGCATATGAATGTGAATCTTTAGTTTTAGCAATAAATCATCGTGTTTCTTAATTCAAATTTAGTATTAATAAATTCTACCCTGGATGAATCCATGCACATCCGCTCTATTTGGAGTTACCTTCATAGCTGAATGTTTTGCTGGTACATCATCACCATCGTGGCTAGTTCAGTCACTGACTCTGCTGGCAATCCAAATTTTTATATCTATCCATCTGATCATTGATGTGGGCGGAAACTTCATATTCCAAATTGTGGAACTGATCTACATTTAAAGCTGTTGTTTTATGCAGTATCTTTTTACAACGACAGATATGAGAAACTTTTGATTTTCAGAGATGCTACGATTCAGGCAACCTCAAATCTTTATTTGGTTGTACAATAGGATTCAAGAGGATCTGATAGTTCTGTCGGTTTTCATGGGGCAATTTATCTTCATTGTGAGTTTGTACACGCTTATCTATTTGGGCTTAGCAGATGAAGGTATATCCATCCCACAATTGCTTTTATTCTCTTGCCTTTTCCTGGACGCTTTCTTGGCCATCGTGGTTTGTTTCAGAGCACTTGGCGGAGTTCATACAGAATGAATGTCAACGCTAGAAGTTATGAGGAAAACTGTGCTACATAATCTAATCCGAAAATCCCATCATAAAAGATGGCTACTGGAGAAATATGTGAACTCTTTCAGAGTTTTGAAGGTAAATATTGGAGCTGTGTGAATCATGTAGGAAAAATCACTCTAAATGTCATGCTCAATTTCTTTTGATCAAATTGTAAATTTACTTTTGATGTAACAATTTGATTCATTGTGTGTGCTAGTAAAATTTAAACAATATATATATATAAAAATTCATGAATCTTGTCTCTACTATATTTATCATATTTATTGTTAATTTGCTAAGATCTTGTTATCTACCTACAACGTTACAATAATGTCATTCGCGTTTCCACACATTAATATTGTTCATACAAAGGTAGAAATATTTCGGATAAATAATACATATATATGTTTGCTTGTGGTGTTGGTTCGGTGAGCACATTCCAATGATCTAGGACCCCGTAGCAACAGTGAACGCTGGGAATTGGCTACTTTTGGCTTCAGTTGATATGTTGCTGTGCTCAGATCTGGTGTCCGAATTTATTGCACTGCGTAGCGCTGAAGATTAATCAGGTTGTAAAAACAATGAACAATACAAGGCTCTACGATGTGATCTCTCTTCTGAAATGTTGCTCAAATTGTCTACATACAATTGAAGAGTTACAAGACGTTGGAAGAAGTCGTTTTTGCTCATGCCTTGCACGTCATAATATTGTATCATTATAAAAACACGTTTAATGAGTCGCAACTCTTTTGTAAGAGCTGAATGAAACTGAGATTTGATATGATTTAATTTTAGACGCTCATATTTTTCCATTTGTTGAAATTATATGCACATCTGGCAGGTATGTTTACGTCATGGTCGGACACGGTAAACAGTTAGCCGTAGTTCACAAATCCAGACATATTTTAGCGTATGAAAAGAAGTTGAGCGCAAACACCATCATTAGTGCCGATTGAAGAGGCAGCTATTTCAAGAAATAAGAAAGCTTACTTTTTGCTTTATCAAGTGGTGCAGCCACTTTATTGCACTACTTATTTCTCTACTCCGATCTTGTCCGGTTTATTGCAATAGATAAATTTTAATATGAACATGTTGGCCTTCGGAATCAAGTTGTAGAGAATGGTTATAATGGGTAAATTTCTATTCCACTGGTCTGCTTGTACTGAGAGTCTAGACTGAATCCGGCAACGGGTGCTTTTCTCGATTCTCGATATAGCAATAGCAACGACACTTACTTATATTCTTCTCTTATGGAAAAACTAGCATATAAATTGAAGAAATTTGTTAGAACCAAGCCAGTAATCGCCTCGACAGTAAAGAGTAAAGGTCAACGTTACTTTCTAACAACAGCGAAATAATCAAGCAACTCAAATGGAGCCCCAAATGGAAAAGTTTGGAAGTGTTTATTTAGCCAACCTTGATGAAAATGGACGAGACTTTTCTCCACCAACCAAACTAGGGTCAACCCATTTCTCCAACTGGAATTATCAGTGGTACACTGAAAATACCATGGAAAAAGCTCACTCATCCCCAGTTTGCAAACCACAAAGGGAAACAGTTTTACGTAGAAATGAAGCTCAAAACTCGCAATAGAATAACAGGACTCGATGGTTCCTACACTGGTCGCCTCCTTTGTCCTTTTCGGGTAGGAGAAATTCTGGTTCCAGATGTAGAATCCATTCAGAAAGAAGACCTTGACGTGATGGAGTTCGTAAAAGAACTAAAATTCTTCCAAGATTTCAACGACCCATTGGCAATCCGGTTAGAAAAATTTCACCCTGCTGCTCTTGCCTGTTTTGCAGCAACAGGAAGAAAACTGGAGGATATTCGAGGGCTTATTCAGTTTTACGCTTTAACCATCATTTTTGATGACTTTCTCGAAGAGCACATGTTCTACAATTATTCCGAGCTGAGCGTAGTAAGGCACGCATTCTATGAGATCCTAAATGGACGTGAAGTGGATTGGTCTCAGGAGAAGCTAAAAATCCGTGAGTTTCAACCAGAAAAAGAGAACAACTACTTCAACAAAGTTCTCGCCTATATTCGCAGCCAGAGCGAGATCATTCATGAGAAGAAATTACGCAACCGTCTAGATTGCAGCCCTTTGATTGAGCGTTATCTGGAATTTTATGAATCAATAATGCTTCAAAACAGTCGTGAGTGGATAGTGAAGCACAACGAGAAATCGCCGCTTTATCGCCATTTTGAAGAGGACCTTCGAAAGATAACTATTTCCGCTTTGGTCTGGCTCGAATTTCTACTCCTAGAAAAAGGCGTGAGCTTAAATGAAGAGATTAGGAACACATTTCTCGTTAAGAAGTTTTACGAACTTATTGGGCAACAGACGGGCGAATCAATGACATTTTTTCCTTCTACAAGGAAAGTTGTAAAGGGGAATTGGAGGCACATTGTATCTACTCCATGTCACCGATGGATTGCCAGTTGAGGAATGTTTAGAGAGAGTAATTGATACCACCAACGGCTACACCAAAGACGCTTGCGAAGTTGGGGAGTTGTTGCTAAACATGTATCAAGGAAACGAGCATGTAGCTCAATTGGTAGAGGCAGGAAAATCCGTCATGTATGGACACATGCAGTGGTACACATATGTGAGGCGATATCAGCCAGATTTGGTATTTGATGTGTTTGTCCAGGATAACTGAGGAAAAGGGAGTTCTTGGAAACGTACTTTTTCAATAAAACTAGAATCTAGTTCTTTGTAAATGGCTACTTTACTTTATAAAAATGTAATTTACCAGTAACCATGAGAATAAACAATTTGGTCAAAACTATTAATTTTTTATCGAAAAATAAATTATAAAAATTAAATTCCATCATCAATCTCGCCTTAAGATAAGGTAGGAATGCTGTATTTTCCTGCAAGAGTGCCATAAATCATTACATGCAATTGACCTGGACTCTACTCCATTTTGAACATTTTCAATTATTAAACAAATGATAAGCTATGGAGAAAAAGACATCATCATCCGTATTAAATGTGTGCTAAAGATGATTGATCTTTGGATCAATGATAATGATAAGTACAAGTCAGTGATAATGGAAATGAATAGCTTTCTAATCAATTAAATTGGGGCATCATGAGAAAGAGAAAGTAATTCTCGTTACATCATCACCTACTCAAATCAATGAATGAATGCAAAGGCAGAATGGTAAAATCCAGAACAGCAATCAAGTATTCTTTTATTATCACCAATTTAATTTTTAAAAAACAACAAAACTAAATTAGTTATCATTTGACTTCATTTTTCCTCGCACGTAGAGCCCATGTTCGTTCCGCATATGCGCTTTGAGATAGGTATTACAAGGAAATACTTGTCCACAACCCACCTCAGGACACCTGAACTCTCCCAAACTTTGACCTTGACCGTGAACCGCAGCTAAATGAGTATTTAACGTGCCCTTGAGTGGAAAGCTCCTGGAACAAATATCACAAGTAAAGTTTTTCACTTTAGAATGTCGGAGTGAGTGAATTTTGAGTCCCAGGCGTTCACGCAAACGATCCCACAAAGGAGGCACAGCTGTCTTTTACCTTCTTTTTGAGTTGTTCCATGCTCCTGAAGAACATGAGCTTTAAGTCCGTCCTCCGAGTCCAAACCAGAAGCAACACAGTTTGGAAATTTACATTTCCAAGGACCATCCCATTTCCCATCCGGATGGCGAGCTTCAATGTGACGCTCAAGATAATTCTGAGAAGCGTAGCCAGCCCCACAAATTTCACAAACGAACGAAGGCTGTGGTTCCTCCGGGTCTTCAAGATTATTTTCGTGATTGAGCTGATGATCCTTCCAATTCAGATTGGAGACAAATTTCCCAGGCTTGACATTGGTGGAGGGCGCCAGAGGCAACCAGCACTTCCCTGCTTCTCCTGATCCTCACCTTTTTTCGTTGTGTAGACGATTTTCTTTCATCCTCATTCATATGGCTTTCCAAGTGTTCCTTTTGTTCACTGGGATTCATTCCAGAAACGGCATTCCACACGTGGAACAAGTCTCTAGACTTACTAATTTTGGAGTCCATTTATCCCCATGAAATCTGGGTAATTGCCCGATTTTTGCCTTTTGTAGGTGATTTTGTAAATGCTGTGCACTTCACGGAGATGCTGAACAAGCGCCTGTGAGTTCGGGTAAGGAAGAGTGTGGGCCCTTCGCAAAGGCGACAGGTGAGCTGAGTTGAATGCTTTTCGGAGTAGTGACGACGAAAAACCGTTGCTGACTACGGATTCTCGATCTGTTGGAAGGAGAGCGGAGCAGGACTCACATTTATATTGGTTATCCGTTTTGGTGAAGTGGAGCACGGTTCGGGTGCTGTGGTGCTTGTTTCCGTAGCCGGTGTGAAGACGCAGTTTCCTGTGATGAGGTCCTTCTCAATGTGACCCTTGTTCGGTTTGTGCAAGGGGGTATGCTTTTTTTTGTGGTGGAGGTTTTTACAATTTTGATCTCATTCCTGGGATTTTTTGGTCTCCAGGGGCTTAGATGGCCTCGTGTTTGGAAGAACAAGCAAGTGGAAGACGTATTTGATTTTGAGGGGATTTTTCTCTTTGATACTCTCCTGCGAGGGGATTCAACATTAATACTCCGGCTGCTATTATTCATCCTCATCGGATTCTGAGTTTTTTTGATGAATGAACGGGCGACGGCAAATATTCCTCATCGTCTGCGTCTGATAGTTGATTTTCTGTGTGAATGATTGTGATCCTTTTCTTGCGTCGTCTCGTCACTTTCCTATCTGACGAATCGCCCTTGAAGTTGGCTAAAATAAAATAAAAGTAGATGAGTTCATATACTCCATTGTCTCAAGTAAACATCAAAACATTTATAATATATAAAACTTTAACTGCTTAAAAGCTTCCTTCCTGAACTCCAAATAGTGTTATTATTTCCTCCATACAAGTTCTCTTTCCAGTACACCTCCTCCGCCCTTTCCATCTTGGTCTTGAGCATATTCTCCAGTTCATCCAGCTTGGAATATACCTCCCCCAAAGAGTTCAGAAGAGACTGACATTCCTCACAAAAAGGGAACGGATCTTGAAGCTTCTCGAGCAACATTCCTCCAATCTTCTTCTTCGTCATTCCCAAACTTCGGCATAGAAACTGGAGCAAGTCCTCATTGGGAAAGGAATAATCATGATGATCAAGGAATGATTCCTTCTTGATAACATTTCCCTCAAGGTCATATGTCACAGCTACTTCTGCACAAAGTAAACAGGGATCTGTTCGAACACTGATTTTCTCTTCATCTTCTTCCGAACCACAACTAGAACCTTCTGCAGTGCTTATCGAGTCCTTGTCTGACTCCATTCTTGAAATCAAACGAAGAGCAGACGAGCATAAAAACAAGTAGGTTATTTAAACACAATGACTACTGAAATTGACAGTGACATTTCTCCAGTGACAAAACTCAGCTGTCGCGCGGAGAAAGTCATTGGCAAAATTTAAGAAAGCATTTCAATAGGAATAGCCATTGAGTGAAAGCTGAGTGAGATAATTTCAAACTTGGCTTAGCTCTACCTCTTAACTTAATTTTAAACTCATGTAACCTTAATAGTAGATACATTCTAAACTCAACAAGTAGATTTCCTCACTGATTTCTTTTGTGGGATTAAATGTCATTAATTATGAATCTCTGCTACTTTTATTGATAACCAACTGAGTTGGACACCGGTGTACAATGGAAGCTTATCCTATTTTCAAGGAGGAACCTACTGATGAACTAAACGAGAGTGATGATGATGATGAGAAATATGTCAACACCAATGTGGACCCTCTCTGTTTTCTACAAGAAGAAGAGACCTCTGAATCTGGAGATGAAGATGAACCAGCTCGGAAGAGATCTAAATCTGGTCGAAATTCGGAAGCGGTAAAAGCTCAAAATAAGCTAAGGCAGGCGAGACGACGCCTCCGAATAAAGTTGAGCAAGAGTGGAGCTTCACCTGAAGAAGTGAGTGGAGTGATTTATTACAGATTAAAATCTTATAAATTTTAGTTCTTGGTAATTAATAACACGTTGGTATTTCGATTGTTACAGATTGAAATGGAAGTACAAAAGTTGGAGGCAAGCTATAAAGCGTCACCTCCAGTTCCTACATCAACCCAGCGTCCAACACACGAGGAGATCAAGGCGAAGAACAGGATGCGGCAGGCAAAGCGGAGGTTAAAAATTAAGTTGAGGGAGAGTGGTGCATCTCAAGAAAACGTAGGCTTCAAAAGCTTATCATTATATTCCAGTCACCTTTCTGTAGTTTAACGTTGTTTTCATACATTATTTATCACCTTGCAGATTGAAAGAGAAATAGCGAATTTGTTTGAACGAGATGGAACAACAGAAGAATTTGTACACAATAAATTCGAGGTGGACGTTACGGCTACCTCGGTTCTTCCCTGTTCAAATATTTTCATTACAAGTGAGAAAGAAAATATCCAGCAGAATTCGGAAATCCCATTCTTCCCAACTCCCCCAGCAGAACCGTTAGAAGATGAAGAGGAGGTGGACATTGCAGAGCTTAGAACTCAACATGTTTATGTGGGAAGAGTAAAACTTGATAATTTAGCAAATGAACCGAGTTCCAAAGACGAATATGAAGAGCAAAACTCATCAAATAGAACCGATGTTGATGCTTATCTTCAGAGAAAAGAGAAACGACGCAAGAGAACTGAGTATATGAAAACGTACAGGCGGAGGTTGAGAGAAGGACTTGGAACAAATGGAGGGATGCAAGTTAAGCAAGAACCTTTCCAAGATGTAGTAAAACTAGAATCCGGGCATGATGAGTCAGTCCCTTGTGTAATCAGACCTGTTCCTGTTCACACATTCAGGAAAAGCGTCGCAGAAACACAAAATACATGAGAAACTACCTCATGAAGAAAAGGTGTCAACCTGAGGAAGAGATCGTTTCCTTTCCAAACAAGAAATCTCAAAAAGAATCAGAACCCTGTTCCAGTTCAAAACCAAATAGCCGTGCAAGCTACATGAGAGAATGGCAAAAACTGAAGAAACAGAATGTGAATTCACAATCATCATCGTCGTCATCCATCCGCATACCAATCGTTGTTCGAGTTAAGAAAAGTTCAAGTTGTGATGAGTGGGAGAGAGGAGGACTCTCTAACAAAATCATAGCAACTCCACTTCAAAAAGAAGAGATCGAAAAGGTGAAGCGTCTCCAAGTTTCCATCGTACGGCTCACCATTCACGAAATCAACTTGGGGATTCGGGGCAAACTGAAATGCTGAACAGAAGTCACCTCTTCGTTTACAGAACATGACAACTTGGATTAATTTTCTTATCCAAGACTGTATATTATGTTGTGAATATGGAATGGTTGGAATACAGGGTTGTAAACTATTTTTTATCACGATTGTTTGTATGTTTTGTGCCGATTTATTATTATGCCAGCATATCTTTATCTTTGTTTATATTTACATTTCTTGCAAAAGCTAGAAGGAGGTCGAGCAAATTAGAGATTGTTAGCGCTTGATTCAGCTACTGAGTATTCGTTGTGATACAGTTCTTTGGATCGGGCTCATGATCCAACGTGCAAGATTTGGTAGTTGATCATTATTCCTTTGTTAAAATCGAATAAAATTGTCTTGAATTAAATAAATTGTTATTTCTAGTTGGACGTGAAAAGCCCATGTATCTTAGTGTTCCTAATTATTGAAATCCTCACCAACAGCACCTAAAAATCTTCAATAATTATCAGTAATAACATGGCAGTCGTAATCCCATACCTTCGTATATTTATAATTGCATTTGTATCAACTGTTTTCATCCTTTCATTAAGGTACAATTCTAGTCAACGTGCCCAACAGCTTCAGAAAGTCACTGACAACTCTTCAAGCTCGTACTCAGCTAATAAAACGATAAAAATTCTGATATGGACGTCGTATTGGAGGTCGAAGGCTTTGTGGCACAAAATCCTTTCTGAAATAGTGTCCTTACACCAACTGTCAACTCACCCTTTCCCACTCCGAGTTAAGCTCTAGTGACGCCGTATTATTTCACATTGTTGACGTTTTCCTAGAAAAATTCAAGCTTCCAGCGACCAGGAACCCGTCCCAAATCTGGATCGGACTGACCTACGAGCCACCCTTCATTCTCGAAAACAGCGGCGTCAGTTTACAAAAGTTGAATGGACTTTTCAACAGAACAATGACCTACCGAACGGATGGAGATATCGTGGCGAGACATGGAACCTTTTCAAAAATCACTGGGAACTCAATCCTTCCTTCGTACACTTCAAATTGGGTCAACTCCCATGAAACGACGAAGGAGCGCAACTACGCAGCCGGAAAACATCACCTTGTCGCTTGGTTCGCGAGCGCGGATAGCAAAGGGAAATGTGACTCCCAAAGTGGTCGTGAAATTTACGTGAAAGAGCTTCAAAAACATGTAAAAGTGGATATTTATGGGAGCTGTGGCTCTTTCAAATGCGGTGGTAAGAAGAATATGCGGAATTCATATAAAGTGGAGGAGGACGACTGCTTCATGATGGTCAGCCAAGACTACAAGTTTGTGCTCGCCTTTGAGAACACCCTTTGTCAAGACTATGTCACGGAGAAGCTGTTCAATCACCTCAAACTCAATGTGATTCCGGTTGTCTTTGGGGCGAATAACTATTCCGCTGTGGCTCCACCAAAGTCGGTGATTGATGCGAGTGAGTTTGAGCCGGAAGAGTTGGCAAAGTACTTGAAACTTTTGGATAAGAATGATACGCTGTATAATGAGTATTTTGAGTGGAAAAAGGATTATCTTGTGGTGTCGCATGATGGTGTTCCGCTGGCCTGTGACCTTTGCGCAAAACTGAACAATCCAGAGTGGAAAACGGAGAGAAAAGTCTATGACGATTTTGACAAGTGGTTTAGAAAAGGGTGTAAAAAAGGATTTGATCATGACAAAACAAAAATCAATTTAGTTAATTAAATATATTATTCAACGTGTAAACGAGATAGATACAAAGATATAATAGATTTATACACTTTAATATGCAAACTTAATTAGGTTCAGTCTCATTTTCCCCAGTTGATTCATCCTTTTCTTCCTTTACTCTTGTCCGTAAAGCACTCATGATTTGTTCAGAGGTCAAGGGCACGATGGAGATCACGAGTCGCTTCCCCTTTTCAATATTATTGTGGTTGATGGCTGATCCTCTTCTCTTACTTGATCGGCTAGGCGTCTCCTGTTCTTCCTCAGTTTCACTTTCCACCAATTCCTCGTCGCTACTAATTTTTCTCTTCTTCCTTCCTCTTTGTTTCCCAGGCCTTTTCCCTACTTTCTTCGAATTGCTCCTCCCATTGATATTCTTCACTTCAACCTTGCTCCGATCGCTCACATTATACTTATTTATGTCCTCCCGTATAGCATCCATATTCACGATCCCATGAACAGTCATCATGTGGACCATAAATCTGCTCCTTCTTAAAAATCTCTTAAAACATTTCGAGCACTTGATCCTCTCCTCTTTCACCCCGTGAACATGCCAGTAATGCGTCGTCAATTGGTCCAGCAGCATCTCCTCCACGCACACTTCGCACTTCACTAAAACCTTAACAAATTCTTTGATCGCGTTCTCCTTCTTCGTCGTTATCTGCTCCGGTTTCCCTTCGTCTCTCATCCTTTTAATCTCCTCACAAGTTCCATAGTGAATCAACCTGGACCTCCACGAATATTTCAGAGCTCCACAACCTTCACAAGGAAAGTAAGAAGCAGGATGATTCTGTTTGACATGTTCCTTCAAATCGTCTTTTTCTTTGAATCTGTCCTCACATCGGAGACACTGAACTGTTCCCCTTTTAAACCTGTGACTGAAGTAGATATGAAAGTACAACTTCTCTTTTGTTTCGCGAACTCTCCCACATTCCTCACAAATGAAGTTTGGGTTGAGTTCCTTTTTCTGTTTCTCACGATTTCTGTGGACGTTTAGCCAGTGTTTTCTATAGTATTCCGTGCCAGATGCAAAGGTTCCAATGGTCGGATCTTTCTCACAGAGTCGACAAGCGCCCGTTTCAGGGTCAAAGTTAGGGTTGTGGTGGAGCAATTTGTGCGCCGACAGGTTTTTAGAGCTGTAGGAATGTCCGCAACTTTCACATATAATCATCGTTTTTCCTTCACTGGCAACGATTCTGGATTTATAGGTGCCTTTCGGACCGGGTTTTCCTCCCTTATTTGAATTTGGGTTTCTTCTCATTTTACAGCCTTTGGGGGGACCCCGTTTCCCTCTTGGTTTATCTGAAGGCTGAGATGGAGCTTGAGGCTGAGGTGCTGCAGGAAGAGGTGTAGTGATATATTCTTCAAAATCCGAGGTAGAAACGGGAGATGCTGCTCCTCCAGGTGGAGAGGACTCTGATTGGCATTGTTGATGATATGAAGAGACAGCGTCGCAGCCAGAAACATCCGTTAGTTCTTAATAAGGAACCGGATTATTTAGGTGGTAATAAAATGTTTGACAAGTTGATGGCTGTGACTCAGTTGGTGGATGTGGCTCAGTTGGTGGAAGTTGTGAGTGGATTTGAAAGTCCGGTGGAAGAGGTTGTGATTGCGTCTGGCTGCATTCAGGAAGAGTTTTGGTAACCGGAGAAGATGGAGCTAGGGTTGGTTTTTAGCAACTGTCTTTGGTTTTGAGGTTTTGGCAGATTTAATTTCTTGCAAAATGGTGGTGAATGCAATATTGTTTAACTCATCAATTTCCGGTTGTTTATCATCTAATTTTATTCCAAAATTGACAAGTTCCTCCTGTACTTCTTGACTCCGTTGTTTGGGTTTCGAGTGAGTGCGGAGGAACCTGTTTTTGGGCTTCCAGTTGACTTCAAAGTCTTCCATTTCCCTTTCAATCTGCAATTTTCCAAAAAAAAACCGTTACAAAACTATAAAAATGATAAATTAAAACATTGGTCTTGATTTAAATTGAACTAACAGTCTCAGGCGTCGCTCCTTCTTCAGTAAGTTTCTTTCGTAGGAGTCTTTTATCATTCCTGAATCTCTGAATTAGAAGCCTCTTCGCCCTTTCTTCCGGAAGTTCTTTTGCAATTTTCTTTTTAAACCGAAGCGATTCTCTGGCTTGCTTGCTAAGTCCTGCTGTCAAATCCTGATTTCTTCCTTTACTCTTCTTTTTAAGGTTTCTCTTCGGTTTCGTCTGAACTGTTCCAGCAGCCCTCTTCGCTCGCCTCCTTAGTTTCTCCTGCTCACGTACCTTTTTCATATACGCCTTGAACTTCTCTGGGTCTCCAGCTTTGAGTCTCTCCCGAACCTTTCTAATGTTTAATCTCCCGTATTCTCTGTACCTGATGAAATCCCAAACACATTTAGGTTTATAAAAATGGAATTTACAATTATATTTAAAAAATAAAATTAACTTACCTCTCTTTTTGTTCGGGTGTCATTTTCGCCATCTTTTGTCTATAGTACTCTCTCATTCTCACTTTCATCTCCTCAGTTGTTGGAGTCTTTGGTTTGTTTGCCCCTTTGTTTAGCAGCCTTCTCCCGATTTTTCTTGCGAAACTCTGACAAATAAAAATTCAAAATTTTGAAAATATTACAACAATTCGTTAAAATATTGTATATTTTTGAAAAATTTAAGACCTGCCAACTCTTCCTCAGTCATGGTGGCCCTTCTTTGAAGATAGTTTAGATATCTCTTCGTTTTCTCGTCTTTTAGTTCTTGTTCAGTCATCCTAGCTTTCTTTTCGATTCTGCTTAAAATTCTCCGCTGATTTACCTCACGACGCTGCTCCTCAGTCTGTCGACTGCGCCACCGACGCATCTCTTTTGTCCGTTTTTCTAAAGAATATGTTTCACAAGGAGCTCGAGGAGGCGGAGGTCCCCTGTTTTCTTGCATTTTCCCCTCAATAGTCTTCGTAATTGCCTCCTGAATTCTCTTCATAATTTTCTCCGTGTTAATAACCGATTTGACACATTGCTTTTGAGCTACTTCCCGAGCTTTCTGCTTCTTCCTTTTAGGTTTGGCTTCCATCTCACCTGGACCAGTTTTACTACCCCTTTCAACTTTAAGCCGTGCCCTATATAATCTATCCCGCTCCCGTTCCCTTTCTTTCTCTTCAGGAGTCCTGCGTGCCCTTTCCATCCTCATCTTCAGCTTAGATTCCGCCTAAGTCATTCGATTCAAATGTGTTATTAAGTTACTATTCACCTACGGTAATTTTAATCTTTAATTAAATACAATTTCATACGTTTTTCATTTCCCTAGACTTTTTCTTTCTACCCTTTTTCGTCCCTCCACGCTTTCTTTTCTTTGGTTGGACTTGGACATGAATTTGAACTAAAAGGTCTTTATTGTCTTCCTCGTCTTCTTCTCCTCCCCCATCCTCATCCCCTCGAGCTTTAAGGAAAGCAAACTCCACTTCCTCCTCCGGCTCCCAACCTGACTCGAGTTTCACGATCACTTCTTCATCCATTCTGAAAGAGAACAGAAAATCCACAACAATTAACATCATTCCGATGTAAAGATAACTTCAAATGATTATAATTAGCTAATTAACTCACCTATACGAATCTTTCCACCATTTCAACTTTAATCAGTAACAGTAACTGTCGCAGAGTCAAAAACAATCGGAGTGACTAGCACAAACACAAACAAGGCCATTCAACAAATAACAAAACATAACATTTTGCTGTAGCAGATATGCAGATGTATATGGTAAGGGAATTTGAACGCGGCCCGCTATCAGTCTCACACTCAATGACTCAGTTTTTTACATGTTGAGCTCCCCTTCAGAATGCCGAGGCACATGTTTTTCATTCAGTCCAAAAACGCAAGTTGTGTTGTGCACATGTTCCATTCCAATTCCTGATTGTTTTGACAATATTTTGTGTCAAGTTGTGATTGGTCATGATTAATTAACAGTTGAAGTTATCCATGTTTTAACTGTGAATAATAATAATTGTGAGTGGAGTGAAGAGCCAAAATGTTCGCGTTAAATGACAATGACGCCACCGAGCTCACGGTGTATAATGATGGGGACGGGACTTATCATGGTGATGATGGTGATGATAAGACGAAGTCAAGTCAAGAATTTATTTCAAGGACAACACCTTGTTGCAGTGATGGCAATGCTGATGATTGTGAGTTTGTGAAAAGGTGCTCTAAAGATTTCAAGGTGTTTCAACGCCGTCTCCTCCTTGGAGAGCCGGAGGAGGAGGGTGATATGGAGAACGGAACTGGAATCAATGATGACGAATTGGAAAAGGCGTTGATGTATTCAGTGATGCTCATCGTCAATGAGTTGAAGAATGAGGGGGGATTGTATTTTGAGGAGAATCAGTAAGCCAAAAGTTATTTGAATTGTTTTGGAGTGTAACATTTGTATTTATTATCATTTTATTTCATTTTACAGTGAAGAGAACTGGCTGAGAGTGGTTTCCCTCTTGAGAGTTTTTGTCCAACTCAATTTCACCGGTCCTGAAAACATGACTGCCAAAGGCGTCCAGGAGGAGCTCCAAGCTTTAACTCTCCTTTGTGAAGGTCCGTTCATTGACAAACTCATCCAAACTGAGCTGGAGCTGGAGGGAATTGAGCTGGAACCGAATACAAGGCTCCCAATCCTTCTCGTCGTTGTCAAACATCTGCTACTCAAGATGGAGAAGAGCTCCCGGTTCAGCTGGCCGTTTTACCTTCACTGGCGATTCCGGGTAGATTTCCTTCACCAAAAGATGTTGGAAAGGAGGTCTATTTCCCTCTCACAAAGGTTGAGAAGCTATGCCTCAGCTTATTTAGCTTGGAGGAAGAAGAACCACCATAAAAATGAAGGGGTGAATGACGTGGATGCCAGTTTTATGATAGAAATTGCAGAGATGTTGACCTACTACTATGATGGGCTCCTCTCACCCCGCTTTCTTGAAGAAGCCAAGAAGGTTTTGGGGATTCAGGTCGAGTTCTCCGGAAAGATGGGCTTCCGCACCAAATTCCAACAAACAGCAATGGCTCAAACGACCGTGAATGTGATCCTAACTGGAGAGCAATCTGTAAAGCAGTCCCTTTTTCACAATTTGGAGAACCTCCTCCCAAAATCCCTGACGCTGGATGATGACACAAGGCTAGAACGTGTTCGGTTGGCTGAGGATAATGAAAATGGAGCTCCAGAGCATGGTGGCATCCACCAGCTCGTCGTTTTGGGCATGATGAATCACAAACTTGCGTTTGAAAAGCATTCAGAGCTAACTCGCCAGGAAGTGCAGGCTTTGGTCAATGTAAGGTCAACTTTTGTGCACATTTTCATTGTAATTTTGGTTTTTAAACTGATTTTCTATTTGTAGACTGTTCTGGACAACCCAGTCTCCTGGAATGGAAGGGTAAGCGCATTAGTAGCGAGATGCCTCTTGGAGAAATCCGATCGGAGAGCGGTAGACAGGTCCTTGAGGCAGCTGGAGGATTTGGTGAAGACAATTTGGCAAAATGATGATGCAAATGAGCCAGAACTTCGTCACTACCTCTTTTTCGGGTCTGGTCTTCCCTCGCGACCCGAATTAAAACTAGTTTTTGCTGAAGTTCTCACCTTCATCGACCACTGGAAAGAAGCACTCCGAATCTACGAGGAGATTGGCCACTGGGAGAAAATCATCCGGTGTTACAAAATGCTCCAGCTCCGCCACAAAGCGGAAGCCCTCCTCCGTTCTAAAATTGAGACAGAGGGAGAAAGCCCCAAGCTCCTCGTCCTGTTGGGAGATGCGACGAGTGATTTATCCTATTACGAAAAAGCTTGGACACTCTCCGGGCAAAAGAGCTACGACTCCCGAATGCGGTTGGGAGAATACTACTTTTCTCGTCAAGAATGGGAGCTTGCCAAACCCTTCCTGAAAGAAGCCATCGCCCTATCTCCGCTGGATTATCCTTGTTGTCTGAAACTAGCTTGGGCTTGCTACAAAACAGAAGACTATTCCCCAGCCTTTTCGGCGTACCTCAAAGCTGCCAACTTGGAATATGATAATTTCCTCGTTTGGAGCAACCTAGCGACCTGTGCTATCAAATTAGGAAGGAAGGAGTTTGCCCTGAGAGCGTATAAACTTGCTGTTAAATGCAATTATGATGAGTGGAAGATTTGGTGCAATTTGCTGATCGTGGCGACCGAGGTGGGTGAGCTCAACGAGGGAATTCAGGCTTATCACAGGATCCTCGAGCTGAACAAGAATTGGGGAGATAATGAGGTGTTGAGGGAGCTTGTGGCGAAGGTGGTGGAGGAGGGGGAATCTGGAGGGTTGAAGACGAAGATGGCGGAGTTGATGGGAAGGATCACGGCGCAGAATGCGAGGGGTCCGTGGCCCTGGCTTCTGTATGGCAGGCTGCTGGCTTCGTTTGGATGATGAGAAGATGGAGCTGAACGTGAAGATTTCGGGGTTTGAAAGGAGTCTCAGTTATTATAGTAAGGCGTTGGTACTCATGAGGCAAAATCCGAGGTGGAAGACGGAAGTCGGGATGATGACCAATGTGGTGGCTTGTGTGGTGGAGTTTAGACATCGTAAGTTGAGATGAAATCAATTTTTTCGTGGTATAAAAGGTTATAATTGTGTTTAAACTAATTGAAGATGATTTTGATGGGTTTAGAGCGTTGCAGACAACTTCCGGAAGGACAGGAGAGCACTCCAGGTATCACTGCGTTTGATTCTACGCTGAGAGAAACGGCCAAGTCTGTGTTTAAAACTGTGAGTGACCTTGTAGCTGCGAATCCAAGTGATGGGGACCTCAAGGAGTTGGTGGAGGAGATGGGGGAGGAATTGAATGAACCGTTTTATGCTATGTGATGAATTAACTTTGCTTATGAATTCTTAAACTACCTTTTTTGTGTGTTAAATTTTATTTAGATAAAATGTTATGTATCTATTTTTCAACCGTGTTGTAAAGTTAGGCAATAAAAAAGAGAAAGTGTTAATTATCCATTGTTCTCTTTTCTTTTGACGACAGCGTAATTAATTGTCTGTGCATTCTTGGACGTCTGGTAATGAAGCCAACACATCTTCCGTTAATAATTTCGTCAGTCTCTTTTCAGTTCCGGGTCAGGGCTTGAAAGCATGTGTGACCTGCTCAAACTCGGGTTCGTTCTCCTACTTTTTTGGATGGGGTTTTCCCAAGCACAATTTCAGCAGCCTTTTATGGGCCCTCCTCAGTTCTCCCAACCTTTTAACCCTCCACAAAACCGGATACCTTTCTCAGCGTTCCCCAATCGCTACGCAGAGCCACTCCAGTACCAACCGCAACAATGGCAAGGTCAAGGACCTCTGCCACAGGCACATTTTCCGCCATTTGGTAACACCCCGTACGTGGGTCCTCCAGGAGGTTCACCTCATCAGTTCAGCTATTTTCCGGCTCAAATGCCTCCCATCAATGATCCCAGGAGCAGGACCTTATCAAAATAATATGGGAATGGGAATTGGATCGTATCCTCCTCTTGGGCCTTCGTCTTTTTCGCAACCTTCCTTTCCCAATAATAATGCCCCATTCCCAAGCCAACAGCCTTTTCCAAATAGCCCAGCCTACCACCAACAGTTTACTCAACCTGCTACTAACTTTATGCAACCACCACCTTATCAACCTTCAATGGAGCGCCTACCGTTCCAAGACAATACTCCAAAACCCGACCCCATCCGAATCACCTCAGACCGGAGCAAAACCGGAATCGCCCTCCAAATTCTAGACGACGTCGCCAGACAGCGTGCAACTAAAAAAATCAGCAGCTTATCTCAAAAGCAAGATCAAAGTGGTCCTCATGCGTTTGTCGCCAGCCTCATACAGAATGCGACAGCAGCCCATCACGTAAATACGTACATAATTTAAATTGCAATTTGCAATCAAAAAAAGTAGTTAAAATTCCACATTACTTTTCAAAAGGCGAATGCAGCCCAAGTTCCAAATGAGAGAAGTCCTATTCCCCGACACCACAAGCACCCTCACCACCCGACCCGAAAAACCTTGCCCCACCACCACGGCGACACTCCGTTCTACTCCCAGGCGCAACTGGATGCTCACCACAAGCGACTCCTGAGTCACCACGAAACCAAAGAAGATGAAGACTTTGAAAAGGACAAAGCCGTCCTCCCTTGGTACGTCCACCAGGCGGAGGAGTTAGAAAAGCGACATAAAGAACGGGAGCTTCACTCCAAGGCAAAAAATGCCTCCAAAACCCCTCCAAATATGCACAATTAGAAAGTTCATTAAAATTAAAACCGTGAGCAATGATATTCATTTTTAAATTCTTTTATTTCTGTATAAATAATTTAAATGTCATAAATCCCTTCAAAACAATCATGATCAATCACAATACTTAACAATTAATCGATTTTCTCCAGTTAATTTACCTAATGCTTTCCTAGCATATGACTAAGGGTCAATTTTGAATTTCCCGCGTCCCTCCTGTTCACTTTGGGGCATCATGAGATGTAGAAGTGTACTTATGAATCATCATGATTCTCATAAATTCCATTGATTTCCATAAAAAACAATACACAGCTGGCTGGCTGCTCACTCACTCGGTGCTGCTGGAGAGCTCGAGTGATTCATCATCATCATTCATTGATAACCCATTAAAAATCTCATACTCATGATTGATTTCACATTCCGATTGATGTGTGATTTGTGCTTATCAATGGGGTGAGGCAACCACTAGTTTTAAGTTAAGTTATCTTAGTTTAATGGCAATAACAATGCAGAGTGATAACAAAAATGGACTGAGACGTTTCGACCCCGTTCGGAAGTCGGGGTCGGGGTTTGAAAATGGAAATGACCAGGCTTCAGGAATAAGGTAAGATAAGCAATAAAAAAGTGATAAACAAGTGGTTTTTAGGGATTTTTAAATGTTTTTGGTTTCTTTCCAGGCCTGGTAATCTAGAAGACCCGGAAGTAGCCTCCCTCTTTGATAGCGGTGACCCTGACCGCATTTTTGAGGAGCTGAGGGCCATCGGTCATGGCTCTTTTGGGGCTGTTTTCTTCGCTCGAAACAAGGACACTCATGAGTCCGTTGCAATTAAGAAAATGTCATTTATGGGGAAGCAAGCGGTGGAGAAGTGGTTGGATATCTTGAAAGAGATACGCTTTCTTTGGAATCTTCGCCACCCCAATATCATTGAGTACAAGGGCTGCTACCTCAAGGAGCAAACGGCTTGGGTAAATTCACTAAACAATTTATCTAGTAAAATATAAATCATCATATTTTCTTGTATTTCCTTCAGCTCGTCACTGAATACTGCCTAGGCTCTGCCTCCGATATCCTCCACGTCCACAAGCAATCCGGTCTTCGAGAGCCTGAGATATCTGCCATCTGTAGCGGAGTCCTCCAAGCCCTGGATCATCTCCACTCTCTCTCCCGAATCCATCGTGACGTCAAAGCAGGCAACATCCTCCTCTCTGAGTCAGGAGCAGTTAAACTAGCTGACTTTGGCTCAGCTTCTCTCATCTGTCCTGCCCAATCTTTCGTCGGGACGCCATATTGGATGGCCCCCGAGTTGATTCTTGCAATGGAAGAAGGGAACTATGATGGAAAGGTTGATGTCTGGTCATTAGGCATAACCTCCATAGAACTGGCAGAGGAAAGCCGCCCTACTTCTCAATGAACGCGATGAGTGCCTTGTACCACATTCCTCAGAATGAGAGCCCTTCCCTCGACCCCGGGGGAAGAGATGGGTGGTCTCCAACCTTTAGAAACTTTGTGGCCACGTGCCTCCTCAAATCCCCAGAGGAGCGCCCCACCTCTCAGGTCTTGCTGAACTCCCACCCTTTTCTGACTTGTGGTCGCTCTCCCAATCTCATTTTGTTGGAGTTAATTACCCGAACTAAAGCTGCTGTTCGGGAGTTGGATGACAACTTGAATTGTAGGAAAATGAAGCGGATTCTACTCACCGAAGAGGAGCCTCCTCCCCACCATCCTGATCATGTGGACCAAGGCCATCTTAGCTTGACTTCGGAGTCGTCTTCTCTGAAGGAATCCTCATTTTCTTCGTCTTCTTCATTGGAAAGTCTGAGGAATAAGTTGAATTGTGAACAAATGACGAGCTACAGAAGGATTCGGAGGGAGCATCAAAATGCACTTGTTAAACTGGAAGATAAATGCCGTCTCCAAATGGACGAGAAGGGGAAAGCCCTGGATGGGGAGTATGAGGCGATTCTACTCCAGTTTTCGAAGGAGTTAGCAAAACTACTGGGGAAACACCAAAAAGAGGTGGATGTCAAGGGGAAGGAAGGTCTGGTAGGCGAGAAACAGTTGAGAAAAGAGATTGGAGTTAGTTTGGAAAACGAGAAGAAAGGCTGGGAGGTAAATAAGCCTGAATTACACGTATTTTTTAGCGATTTTTTTTTATTACAGTTCGTTATACGATTGTTTTAGGAACGAAAGAGAAAGGAATATCAGGAGATGAAGCACAGATGGAGATCGGAACTCGGGGATGATGGTATCCCCCGCACTAAAAAGCAGAGGGAAGCGATTGTAACCGGACGAAAGGAAAACTGGAAGCATCTCGAAGGCCAAGAGCAAACCCAGATGTTACGGAGTCAAACCACATATTTAGAACTTGAAGTGAGAAGATTCCGCCGTCGAAAACTCGTCGAATACCACAAACTCGAGGGTGACCACCTTCAAGAAGAGTTGGAAAAGCGGCGTCAACAACTTGATCAAGCTCACTCCCTCCTTTTCCGGCAGCATGAAGCCACCCAGCAACTAGAATTCGGGCAGCAGCGAGCTATCCACGAGTTGAAAGAAGAGCAAGTCAAAAAGCTTCACCTCGCCGAGGTCAACAATCAACGGGAGTACATGGCGCGGGCGGAAACCGAGCTGAAGAAGAAGCAAGGGAGGAGAGGAGCCTCAAAAAATCATCAAGAACTTCAGCACCACTTTCACGAGCAGCGAGACAAGTTGAGGAGGAAACTGGAGGGAGAGCTGAGCAGCTTGATGGAGTACCAACTCAAAAATACAATGCAAGCCGAAGCCCAACGCGAGAGGGAAAGAAGGGAACTAAGCGAAAGGGTAATTTTTCAATTTATCTACTAAAAATAAGGACGTTTCTTATCAATCTAATTTATCCACAGGTTTCAGTTCGGGGCAGGCTCCTAGAGACCAAAATGAAGGAGGAGCTGAGGCAATTCGGAGCTGAGAAGAGTCAACGACTTAGTCTCCTCGTTGACAGGCAAATGAGGGAGATTGAGAGGTTTGATGAGGAATCTAATCGACTTGGATTCAGGTAAAATTAATTAATTTACATTAAAAAAATTATTTTAACCTTTTAAAATAATTCTCTGACGTTTTTCTTCCAGTTTGGCCCAGTTGACGAATTAACCTTGAAGCCAGATGATTATAACTAGAATAATTAAGCATACTTAATATTTAATTAGCTGTTAATTTCCTAACTAACTTCCAAAGTGTTCATTTTATACAAGTTGTGAGCTGAGAAGAGTTTGTTCCGGATCCACTGTTGCAATACATTCGTACAACCTTACTAAATACCCTGCTAATTCATAGTTATGTAGCTGCCTACTTAATTATCCTAATTTGTAAAACTTTAGAGCATTATTTATCCTGTTTTGTGATGATATTCAATATTCAGCACAGATGAGATGCAAAATCTGTGATTTTGTGAGACCTGAGCGAAAATGAGGATTTCCCTGAGGTTTAGGTTCATTTTAGTTAACTGCATGACCTGTTAAACACAATGATTGATTAAAAAGAGAGTCAAACACGGAAAAAAATGAGTAATCATCTTTATTTCTCATGAATAGCTGAGGTTTTGCAAGGAAATGGGGCAGTAGTAGCAAAGAATCATAATGGTTATGGCCTTGAGGTATTCTCATCATCATCATCATCGTGAGTAATCAGATGGCTGAGCCAGTATAGCATACATAAATGCACGTCATTCATTCATATTCACTCTTATGCACATCGTTTTAGAGATAACAACAAGTCGAGTGCATTTTTGTGTGATTTAGCTCAGTTTAACCTTAATTAATTTAGTTTTTAAGTAAATATAGTTATGTTCTGGTGTCAAAATGAACTTGAATAATAGCACCAGCCGAAATTTCACGTTGGGAATCCGTGGCGGAGGAACTGGTGGTACTTTGAGCTCTCCAGGTTCTTCCACAGGTTCCCATCATCAGGGCCATGTGCATCCGTCAATTAAATACGTTTATGAGCTTCCCTACTTGGAACGGAAAGAGATTTGTAGGATTTTGATGAGAATAATTTATGGGCAAAACTTAGTGCTAAGCTGAAATGAATTTAACTTCTTTAGCCAATACGCTCCTTTTGGAGATATCCCAAACTCCCTTCCCTCTCCCTTCCTCTATACCCCCCCCCCCCTCCCCCCCCCCCCCCCCTATAACCCCCTCGCCCCCCCCCCCCCCCCCCCCCCTCCCCCCCCCCGCCCCTCCCTAACTACCGAAATAGACCTGCTCAATTCTACCAAACAACAAAAATACAAAATCCATTCCCCCCCGCTACCGGGATGGCCCGGGCGTCGGGCCCCCACCCTCCGCCCGCCCCCCCGCACCGCTTCCACACCCCACCCCCGCCCCCGGTCACTCCCTCCTTCCTTTTATCCTCCTCTCTCTCTTTTACCCCTCTTCCCTTTCTCTCCCCTCCCCCCTCCCCCCTGTGAAAACATTATCCCAAAAAAAAAAAAAAAAAAACTTAACCACTTCCCCCAGCAAAAAAAAAAATAAAAATAACAAAACAAAATAACCAACAATATAACAACCAAAAAAATACAAAAAACCAAACAAAAAACAAAAACAACAAAAAAAAACAAAAAAAAAAACAAACACAACCCAAACAAAAAAAAAACACCAAAACAAACCAAAACAAAACAAAAACATAAACAAAGCGGCCTTGTCGTCTCGCTCTATTTTAATTTCTTAAACAAAAAAAACAATTTCCTCGCTGAACACAGAAAAAAAACAAAACCATACAAATGCGCCGGACAATAAAAACAAAAACAAAAAAGGAACATAAAGAAAAGAAAAAAAATAAAAACCTAATTCGCAATAAAAATCAAAAACAAAAAGGAATCCTGGTGACGAAAAAACGGAACACTTTTTTTCGAAATTTCACACTGGGACATCCGTGGCGGCAGGAACTGGAGGCTACTTTGAGCTCTCCAGGTTCTTCCACAGGTTCCCATCTTTCAGGGCCATGTGCATCCGTCAATTAAATACGTTTATGAGCTTCCCTACTTGGAACGGAAAGAGATTTGTAGGATTTTTGATGAGAATAATTTATGGGAGACTTTGGGTAAACTGAAATACATTTTAAAAACACTTTAAGTGTTGAAAAGGGTTTTAAATGGGTTAAATGTACATGTAAGGTGGAGGACTGATGGGGTATTCCTCCTCCGAGCTGAGTGAGTTTGGGAGAGTCTTCCTCCGTGGCGCTTCTCCCACAGATGCCCTCCTCACCGCCTGGGCCTCTCAGAACCACACCATTCTCGAGCTTTTCACACTATTTGGAAGACTGAGTCACTTTCGAGCTATGAGAGTCGTCGCACGATTCGGTAAATACCTTTTTAACTCATCACCATTATGTCATCATTCAATTAAACTTATTATATTTCACAAAATCCCCTTTCAATTTCAGTTGATCCCAAATACCACGTTTATATCCGCGACCCAGAGGTCAACGCTACTCAAGAGCTCATCCAACTGGAGTCCCCCGTCTCTCCCTCCCCTCTCATTCCTCCTCTGGAGCTCAAAGTTCAAAACAACATGGGTTTCCACGTCCCTCCCGACTCCCCCAAAAAGCCTATCGACCCTTCCCACAAAGAAGCCATTAAACCTGACAAAGACGCTTCACTTCTCCCGTCCTCTTCCTCTTCACAATTCGGACACCTTCCCCAAATCCCTTACCAAGAGCTCCTCCTCGCCACCTCTTCCTGGGAGCGTCGCAACATCCTCGGCAAAGGTGGCTTCGGGCACTGTCTACAAAGGGCATCTGGAAAAACACCGCGGTTGCCATCAAACGCATGGAACAACGAGCTAATCACGCCTACGTCGAGTCCCAAATGAAACAATCATTAGGGGAGTTAAAATGCCTCAATTCCTGCCGCCACGACAATATCCTCCCACTCTACGGCTTTTCCTTGGAGGGAGAGCACCCTTGCCTTGTCTACCAATTTATGATAAATGGCTCGCTAGAAGATAGACTTCTTTGTCGCCACAAAACTCATCCTCTTCAGTGGCTCACCCGCTACCATATTGCACGAGGGGTTGCTTGCGGTATCCAATTCCTCCATTCAATCGGCTCCAAGCCGCTTATCCACGGGGATATCAAATCCGCTAATATTCTCCTGGATCGAAATTACGAAGCAAAAATAGGAGATTTCGGACTCGCCCGTGAAATGCCGGTGAATGCTGATAAAAGTTATGTTAAAGTAAGCAGGGTTCATGGAACAAGGCCTTATCTCCCGGATGAGTATCTCCGCTCGAAAAAATTGAGTACTAAAGTGGACACGTTCAGTTTTGGAATTATGTTGTTTGAAATTGGAACGGGACAACGAGCTTATGAAGAGAGCAGGTCTAAAAAATTCTTGAGAGAGGTGGTAGAAGATGCAGAAGGGAATTATGAGCCGCTGAGAGATCCCAAAGGTGGGGGAGATCATCCGGATATCTTCTGGCATTTTATGAAAGTCGGGAGAAGCTGTACTGAAAGGGTGGCCAAGAATAGACCGGAAATGGCCAAAGTTATGAAGGAATTTGACTTGTTTTTTAGTCAGGTTAATTCTCAAGCGAGTAGCATTCGCACAGTGAGTTCCCAGGTGACTGGAATTCCACTTCTGTTTGATACAAGGCCGGCTTCCTTGCTGACACCGGGAACGGGAGGGGCGGAGCTCGAGATTGAGCCCGACGGATGGGATGAGGGCCCCGAGCCCTTACTGGACACCGGCTCCATCTCAAGTTCAACCTGGAGGGTATCAAACTCCACCAACGCTGTCGACTAATCAAAGTATTCATCAACAGCAACAGATGAGCAATGTGAGGGCTGCTGCTGGTTATCAAGGAGGTGGAGGGAACGAAGGGGTGAGGAGAAGTCCGCTACCTTCTCCTGCTCCTTCGCCATCTACTTCACATTATCCTATTCCTCAGATGAACAATGGGGCGCCTGGAATGTACCACCAGCTGCCGAACCCTTTCCAACAGCCTCAACAACAAGTGCCACCTATGATGAACGAGAATTTGGGGACTGGCTCGCCTTTTGGAGGTTATCATCAACAGCAAGCCCCCCAGATTTCACCGAGGGTGAGAAATCTTAGCCAACAAAGTGATATTGTGCCTGTTGTGGAGAATAACCAAGTTTCTAATCCTCCTCCACCTCAAACAATCACCCCCACCCCACCTGTCACCACCTCAGGTGGAACCTCGATTAATTTACAGCCACAAAAGGTACTTAAACAAGAGATGGACGACTTTTTCCCAGTGTTTTTATTGGAAAAAGAGGAAGACGATAAACTAGCGAGGTTGAAGAATGGACAGGAGCCAGTATTAGCAGGAGAAGAGGGCACAGACGATGAAGATCACAACGAAGAGTGGACAAATGAGCAAGACGGCCCGGCGACTGTCATCCCACTCATTACAGAGCTGGGAATCAAGGACTCGAGCCAACAAGACTCTTGATAAGAATACAGACCTTAAAATTAATTATAAACTAGTTTATTCAAGATAATAAAAGACTACATATTTTTATTTTGTAAAATATTCTAATAATCTCATCACAATCATTGGCATTTTTTCAACAGTTACAAACATTCTTATCCAAAGTATGAATCTATTTAATAATACCATTATGAAAGGCTTTTTACGAATTCTCTTCCTGTACAATACTTATCAAGGAGCACTTCCTCATTCTCCTCCCCAAATGGGAGGCTAAATTCCATACAAAATTAAAAGCCAGTTTTCGTATCTCCACCAAAAGCAGAACCCCGCACCCACCCACCAACCCAAAAGGTAGAACACAGCTAGGATATTTCCCTGCAAAGAAACTGGGTTCCAAGGCATCCCCACATTCCTCGCCGCCTCCACCCTCCCATTCCAAGAATCCACCCTAAACTTCCAACCTTTCCACCAGTGAATAAGCCCCGAATGGAGAAGAGAGTGAGCTCTTTTAATAAAAACGTTTGGAGACCAAGGAATCATATTCATTTCCCAAAGCTCAATCATTTCATCATAAGGTTGTTTGCTCACGGCAATTTTAACTTGCTTTCCTTTTCGGTTTTCCAACTTGAGCTTGATCCTCTCTATCTTCTCCTCTGTATCAATGTACGCATCCATTTTACACTCGGAAATAATTTTGACGTAGGTCTCCTCCCGAACATCTGATATAACTTCGGCCACCGTGCTCCAATTCTTGTTGCCCCTTCCTTCGCAACGTTTGTTGATGAATGACTCACTGTAATTATATTTGTATTTATTTTTCTCAACAAAATAGAGAAAATGACTGATATTATACTTTCTGGACCATTCCGAAGATAACCCAAAAGTTCCATATAAAAATTCTCCTAATGCCCCGGCCTCCTCAAAAATGCTGGATATTGCTTAAGCCTTCATTCTCCTGGTGGTGAGTAAATCGTGAAGTTTGAGCTGAGGAGCTCCTCAAAACTGTCCATATTCCTTTCTTCAATGGGAGCAGACAGCTTTTGAATACTGTCCCCTAAATATTGATTCGTCAGCACGAATGTCACCAGAAGCCAAGATGCGCAAATGATCTTCAACTCCAGTTTTCCACTCGTTCCCTGGGTAACGAGGAGTTTCCACACGAAACAAATGTGGCTCCCTACCAACCAGGGTGAAAGTTTCTGTTCATTTTTCAAAAGTTTTTCATTTAATTTCATAATTGCCAAAACGGCGAGTCCGCTCAAGGTTACAACTAAAGCTAAGCTGAGCCAAACGGTGAGAGTAAAACTGGAGAAGAGGCCGATAAGCGACAACCATCCTGAATGGTTAGGGGCACAAGTGATAAAATGCACGGCTTTCATGTTGCCAGTGAACGAAACTGTATCAATGGTTGAGGCGTGTCATGTTGGTCAACTCCTGGCTGATGAAAATAAAAGTGACTTATAAATCAACACGTTGTCATACGCTGTGCCAAATATTGTCGCGTTGGGAAAAAGGAGTCCTAACAAAACTGCATTGACGTTGGGAGTTTCACTCTGGATACTTCCAACAGCTACCAAGTCTGTGGCGTAGATCCCATTTCTCTGAGTTGGGGAATTTGTTGATATTTCCAGGGTGGTAAAAATGTTGATAGCTTGGCACTCTGATCTTGTGTAACGAAATAGATCGAGATCTGCGAGGGAGTTGATATTTTTCCCAAACTCATAGCTGATGGTTGGTGGGTATAAAGTTTTGGAAATGCTTTCTGAAACTTTGCACAAGAGACTGGAAACATTATGGGAATTGGAGCAAGTGCTCTTCACCTGTTCCAACACTGAGGTGTAGTCACTACAGCTAAGAATATTGGTCTGGGCAATCGAAAAAGTTTGGCTTTTTTCTGAGTAAGATATAAGAAACAAAAGCTTGGTGAAAAGCACAGTGCTCGATGAGCCGTAAATCCAGTCACCCATCAAGATTTCAAACTTGTTAGTCGAGCTCTCTTCTTTCAAACGCTTTCCGTTTTGGGTCACATGAACCACAAAGCGGTTGGGGGTTGACAGTTTTTTCCAATGCGGAAACCGCCAATCGACCACCATATCTAGGATTCCGGGAGGGCCCAATGAAGTTATATCTCCAAGAAGCCACTGGTGGCAAGGTGGGGGGTCGATGAAGACAAGTACAGTGCATTTTGTCTTTTGGTCAGGGACTCCACGGAATTCGAGCGTTTGGTTGGGAACTAGCTTCATGAGGGTGCTGTCACAGCTCATGTCCGGCATTCCCCCGTTGATCAGATCCCATAATTGGAACGTTTTGTAGCGGAAACTAAACAAGACAATTGGAAATGAAAGGGGTGGAAATATATTGTAGGAAGCGGAAAAATTAACGTTTTCAGTGTTTAGAGAAGCGTGGTAAGCTATGATATTTATGGAGCAGGGTTGGAAAGGCTGGAGTTCCTTCAGAAGATTTAGATTTTGGGCTAAGGCTGGCCTGATTTGAAAGGAAAGGAAATAAAGTGAAAACAGAAATAAAATGGGAAGCATTTTTGAGCTTTCAAATGGATTTTAATTTTTAGAAAGAAAATTAGTTAAAGTACGTAGACGTCTTTGAAGGGAGAAAGTAAGAGTGGACTGTAAAAGTTGCAGTGATAGAAAAGCTAGACACAAATTCAATTTTGATAATGCTTTCAGACTAATTTTATTAATTGTGAGTTTGAACAGGATGGGTTTCTGCCTAGCAAGACTTTTCGCCTTCCTAATGGTATTCATTCAACGAAATTTTCACGTAATCATGAGTTTTCATTAGTTAGAAATGCTTGGGGGTTTGCTAGCTTTTAGAAATAATTAAAATGGATTGAACTACTTAAAAGGAGGTTTGAATTTAATGTCATTAGTTTACATCAACCCTGAATAATTAAACAATTGACTAATGGAGCATCTGCCATGAGCATACCGAAGAACTAATTTTTTCTACTTATAAAATATTTTCTCGTTGGGATCAATATTTAATTTTATTAAAAAGGGTGAAATAGTTGAAATAATATTCAATGAAAATTAGCTTGAGAAGATTCATGAAAAAATAAGGTCAGTATGAAATGAATGCATCCAAAATGTGCGTAGAAAGAAGACTTCTGAGGTGACTTGTTTCTTTGGGGTGATTTGAGATTCCAATGATTATTTGCTATATTTTCACATTTTTTGCATAGAGCAACAATCTAAATATTTTGTTCAATATGATTTTCTTGATCTGTTAACAATTATCTTTTGATTGGAAATTTTCATCAGGAAAGACTTTTAAGAGTGGAAATAGCAGCAAACTTTTCCTCACAGGAAAATCTAGTATACATTATTCCACAACGGTAATAATAGTTTAGATTACGAAATAAAGTACAATTCTCAGGAAATATGGTATGTAGAATTTATTTAGAGAATAAATATAGCCGAAAATCTGAATACTTAAGGAAAACTTGACAAACAGGCAGTTTGACTTATGACAAAGGAACAAGGAAACCAGAGGGTTTACATCAACTAATTATCTTGAAAATGGAAATTTTTAACACATTATTCCAATAATGTGCTGGAAAATGACCAAACCAGCACAAACTTTTGAAGATCATATTGTTTGTAAAATAGGTTGTAGTGCATTCATGACGCAAGTCAAATTTCCCAACTTTCATCACTTTTTATAGGAAGATTTCCATAGATTACTTTCAGTCACAATCTGTGTGTTCTGAAATCTACAACTCAGCAGTTTAAATTCTTCTACAAAGCTTCCCAGATGAATACCTCTCATGGTAAAGTTTACATCGTTGAAAAAAGTATCAACGCAGATGGAAAGGAAGTTTTTAGTCAAAACCTACTAGAATCTGTCTCCTTCTCTCACATTGATCACAAGTGGTACTCCCCCGACGGGAGCCTTTCTCCCCTTTTTGAAAACTACAAAGGTCGACCTTTTTCCGTGCAATTTAAAATCAACCCAAAGGACAAAACTGGGGAAACTGTTGAGCTTGAAGCAAAGTTCAAAATGATTTACAAACTGGGGCAACTTCCACCTCAGGATTTTGAAAGTGTTTCATTCGAACATCAGAAAATGTTGAGGTGGATGGAGAAAGTGGGTCTCTTATCCGGAAATAAGGAGACAGACAAAGGCTACCGAATTGTGGAAGCAATTCAAGCCTCAGCAATGATAGCTGGGCTGTGTCCCGGTCGGAAAATAGCTGACTGCAAGGCAACCCAACTCCACATGGATCCCATGTATTTAATGGACGAATATTTGGATAGCGGACCCTCATCATCAGCGCTTCCCCATAAAAAAGCCCACGCGTATTGGTCTGCAATGTCAGAGTTGGTGGAAGGGAGCCGCTCACCACAAGAAATAAGGAAATGGCTAGAATCCCAAGAGCTTCCCCGTTTATACCTGAACTATGTCAATGTTTGTGAGGAATTTCGAAACAAACTCTACAAAAATAAGGGAACTGAGCACCTCATTCGCTCTTTCAAAGAGTATCATGTTGGTGGCGTATTGGAACACTCTCGGGAGTGGAAACAGAAACAAAATGATCCTAATTCAATTTTATTTGCTGAAACTGGAAGTGACCTTCGGCTGCTTAAGTCTGGATGTAGCTGGGTCCTTGAAATGGTCTTATTTGATCGAGAAACACAACTTCCTCCAGTTCTGAGGGAATCCTTTCTCTGCCAAGTTCTTTACAGAAGTTGGACAAAATTTTGCTGCTTGGTAAACGACGTGGCGTCTTTAGAAAAAGAAATGGGGCAAGGTGAGACTGGTAATTTAGTTTATATTTCTCACGTCCATGATGGTCTGCCCTTGGAGAAAGCACTGGAAAATGCGGTGAAAGAGATTAACAAGCTGACAGATGTCATTGTTGAAACTGGGCAGTTTATTTTGGAACTTTTTGGAGAGTTTGAGGAGGCGAGGACCCTTGTGGATGTTGTATATGGTTTGGTATACGGTAATATTCAGTGGCATGGATTTGTGAGTAGGTATTACTCAAAGATGCAGTTTGATTGTGTCGTTGAATTGGAAAAATAACAAAATCATTTTTAACGTAAATAAAACTAGTACTTGCGTGACTTATTCCGGAATACATTTCATTCTATTCTTCATAGCTTGAATTATTATAGACATTGAGTCTGGGGAAAGCACTCGGAGAAAGTTGGATTCAGGTACCTAAATATCCGATGAGTGCCGAAGCGCTCAGCACGTTTATTACTCAGAATTGTGTCTGTTGCTGCAAGACAACAACTCAACTCCTTTCAAATCATATTAAATAAGGTTCCTAGAAATAATCCCTAGCAATTACGTGGGTAGCAACAATTACTACTGTGAGATGTCAATTCATGAGAAATGAGACCATTTGCAACAACGCAGGAATCAGGGTCGTATATCGTTGTAGCTTTCACCATTTGGATTGAGTTGGTGAGTAAAAGCCTTATTTTTTCTTTAAAATCATCAGCTACTTAAATAAGTTAATTTTTTATTTTGATAAAAAGGCGTGTGGGTTGGAAGCTACAACTTGGACAGCATTCTATAACAATCCAAAAAACAAGACATTACCATACCTACTCTTTGGGATTTACTTGTTATTTACACTCACCCTAATTTACTTAACGGGACGGGAACTATGTGCTCGTTTAAAACGAACAGGGGTGAGTAAGTGTTAATTATTTTTCAAAAATTAAGCAAAATTTTATTCTGATTTACAACTTTTTTTCCTAGATAAAATCACAGTCTTTGAACTGGCTATGGGTATTCTGTACTCCTCTCACGTTGGGAGTTTTCCTGCTCTTATTTAACCACAACAGTGTTTTGACTGCGGAACTTGCAAGTGTTAAGGATTATGAGCCCCCTTACGTGCTGGATAAAGCTTATCATGTCATTGTCTTTGCGTTGGTTTTATTCCCCTGTTTTTATATGGTCTGCACCTCCGCTTCCCCTGAGCAACTGCCATTTCTGATATTTTTAGTTTGGATACAATTGGTAAAGTAACATTTAAAAATTTTTTTCAAACACTAAAATTTTAAAATTTTATTAGAAATAATTTTTTTTAAATAGGTCGCTGCAATGACTGTCACCGTTCCAACAGTTTTTGAAGCCGAAATGGTTAATAATTGATTTTCATTTAAGTTATAATATTTTAAACTAAATTACTTCCCAATTTCATTTTTAGAAGGGAACCCCAAGTCTGATCTTTGCTTGCGTGATACTTTTCATTGTTCTTCTGGTTGCGTTACATCTGGCTAGCGTCACTTTCCAAGAAATTTGCTGTCTTAGCAAGCGGAATAATCCGGTATGGATTTATTTCGCGTGTAATTTTTTCCTTTGGTATTACCAGTCAATCTTATAATAACTGTGTTTTCGTTTTAACAGAACGTGATGAAGTTTTTGTACGTAGCTTGCCGATTTTGTACTGTAATAACGGGGCTCTTATTTGGAGTCATGTGGAGCTACCACGGATCCCTCCTCACTGTGAAAATCTACTATGCATACGCATTTGCCGTGTATTTCTACTCCTGCTACTTTCACGTGTTGTTGGAGCTCCTACCCAATTATCCATTGATTGGCGGAGCAAGGCCAGTTGCGGAGTGCTCCAACTCCGAAACTGAATACGAACTGGGCCCAGTTTAGGTTGGCTACCTTTGAAAGAAAATTATATGAAACTAAATAAAAACGAGATTAAAATTAGATTAACTTTGACATGTATTCTTAAAAATTGGATCAATAAATGTCAAAAGTTAATAAGCTCAAATGTACAATTGTCCATCTTGGGAGAAAGTTGAGCTCTGAATCTACGCTTCAGAATCATTCATCCATTCATTTATAATTGGGATCCCGGTCTGACCTCATTCGTTTTCAGTTGAAGCCTTAGAAAGTAAGGCGCTTACATCCCGGGTAATAAAATAGGCTCAAGGTTCACCGTTTTTATTCATTTCATGAGCTTATTAAATTTCCTTTTCATCCTATTCAACAACAACGTGGGTAGGAGGTTTGGTTGAGCAAGCACAGATTATTATTAATACAGAGTTGTGCATTCAGAAAAGAGAAAGACGTCATGGTCCTGAGCAACAGGATACAATTACCTTTTCTTGTTTAACAAAGCGAATAATGCGAGCCTCATATTAGCCCCAGCATCACCTTTCATAATATTCATTGATCCGATTTATGTCTTTCATGGAACGTCGGTCTTCCTAGCGCTTCAGGAGTTGGAATGAAAAGAAGCTGAGCTGATCATATTAAATTTTCACTATTGCACAACTTGTTGAACAGCGCAGCATAACATGAAATATCCTTTCATCACAGGAACGTGCACTCGGAGATATGCACCAGCATAGCAACCAGTATTTTATATCTCTAATGAAAAGATTCGGAGAAAGTCGAGCATATTGGTTCATCTTACAAAAAAAGCGCATGGATGCAGAGTACCAAGCCTGGGCAAATATCGATCTTGATCAAAAGATGCGGTTGGAGATGAAAACTAACTGGATGAGGTTGGAAGTGAAGTGGTGGCAAGAGTCACTTGTAGGCTAGAGTTTCGGCGATGCTGACTTCCGACTGGAGAAAGTAATATCGTTCATAAATATTTTAGACGGAAAGGCAAGCAGTTGTGAATTTTAAATTAGAAAATGAATTGCTGTCCAAAGTACGAGTCTGGCGAAGCCTATTCTTTTGCGATTATCACGGTTTGGATTGAGTTGGTAAGGGAAGAATACTAATTTGATGGGAAAAACAAATAAATTGTTTATTTATTGGAGTAACGTTTCCTTTTGTTTTGTAGGGATGCGGTATTGTGGCTGCCACCTGGCCAGCATTTTTTCACAATAAGGCGAGAAGTTTATGACCACTACTTCTTCTTTAAACGGATTGGGTTTCAAGTTTTTAAAGGATTGTTTTGGTTTACAGGCTGGAGAATCGTGGGCGTACCTGATATTTGGACTTTATACGACTTTTGCTTTACTCACATTTTTGTACACTGGTTGGACAATATGTTCTCGCAGGCGACGAACTCGGGTATGTTGCTGTTAGGCTCAAAATTTATTGAAAAAATGACGTTTTAAATTATCATAATTTTAAGGGAAATTTAATTCTTCGTTCTTTAGGAAAATTGTCTGGTGATGAACTGGTTTTGTGTCATCACCACGATGGCAACACTCGGCATTTTCTACTACTATATGGGGCATCCTGAAACACCTTCAAATGGCACAGTTGTCAACCTCTTTGGACTCTTCGTGGTGACCGTCGCTATTCTCAGCATTGGCTACGTTTGCTCCGTCAACTTTCTCCCGAATTGGACAGATCCTTGTCCTCTGGTTGTCATGACGATTCTGGTAGAAATGGGAACAGGACTTCTGGGAACGACCAAGGCAGTATTCTTCAATGACAAGGTGAACATGTGGGCGTACTCTATTTTTGGGATTTACGCCACATTTTCAGCAGTGTTGCTATGGTACATTGGACGGGAACTATTGGCATTTGTAAAAGGAAAGCGGGTAATTGTCACTAAATTTCAGTTTTTAAAATTAAAATTAGTTTGCGAACTTTAAATCAATTTTATTCTTCTGTTTTCAGAGTAAAATGGTATACGGACTTTTGGATGTTTGCACTCTCGTAACTGGAGGATGCTTTTGTGTCCTATTTTTCACCCAATTCACCTTGCCCAGCGGTCGTCTGTCCACCTTGGAAAAGGAGATTTTCTGGTCCTTTATCATCTACATTTTTGCTGTGGATGCTCTCCTTCTCCTGCTCTTTCGTTGGACGTTCAGTATTCCTGGATGCGAGTGTGGCTCTAAAGAAGATAGCGATTGGCATGTGCATGACGATGAAAAGTCGGAATCAGAAGTGAAAGGATCAGATGAACAGGATATAGAAAAAGGAAAGGATTCACAAACCAAAATGATTACAAATCAGATGGAAAATAATCAAGAATTATCTGGAAGTGCAAGCACACTAGGCCCTGACTCTGGTTTTGAGGTGCGAGTGATATAAACAAAAAGAAAGTTGGATAAAAGGTACAGGGTTATTGAAACATACATATTTAAAGAATTACACTCATATTTAAACTTTATTTCATGAAAAATTTATCGAAAATATAATATATCGTACATACATATTATTATATTTACAATGTTGTATAAATAAACGTAGATGAAGTAAAAAATCTCATTTGTGCTTTCATTCTTTATTTAATTTCAATATTCAAAGTAAAACGTCAACTTGTCAGAACGAAAACTGAATTACCAAGCTTTTAGCAAAACGTAGGGAAGGCATAATGAAATGAGCCTGTTTTTCGGAGAAAGGCTTGCCGCATTGCATAATTTACGCTTTCAACTCAGCATCTCTGACAACTTCGATAAAAACCACTATAACCAGCACTTCAAATTTAAATTGAGTTGTCCCATTACTATTGAGCAGCCTTGAAAATATCACCAAGCATCTAATTACTAAAAGCACAGAATGGAAGTTCTTGGAAACAAGGCACAAATTTCACCTAAATATCTTTCCGCAAACCCCAACAAGTGTCAATTAGGAAGAACGACGGAAGCATCCATAGAACAACCACATAAAAGCTTTCCATTTACGAGAAACGTGTCCCAAAAACCCACAACTGTTGTGAAACAAGGTCAACCACAGGAACTTACATTTCATTCACATTAGAGCACGTTCCTTCCACTCATGTATAATTTACATGATCTCATCTTTCCCCATTTAACATACTTAATTTCATTAATGCATAAATAATGTAAAAGTTCTGCATTTTACTTTTTCATTTCTAAAGTTGAAAATCTGCAGTTGAATAAAATTATAAATAAATAATCCGATGAATAAATATTTAAAAATTCCTTTGAACTTCTGTTTTTGCTTTGAAGTTATGATCACGCAGCATCCCATTATATCTTCATGCTTGAAGCTCTACTCTCCCCTTCTTTTTTCTCATTGAGACTTTTCCAGAATGAATGACAAGGCTCATAAAACATGTACTTAACGGAAAATATTCCGAGACACCCGAAGACTTTCTCGTTCTGTACATCCATATTTGAGCCTCATACCTATAACTTCATATAACAATGGTGCAATGCGCCCAAGATGGGCAAAAAAGCACATTATTGATCCTGACGTGCGACTTATTTCCTCTCAAGGGAAGTGAAACCCCGAATGAAATCTGGCCCAGAGCCCATTATCTCATCCCAGAAATGATAATAGCTGGGCATGGACTCACTCATTCTGAGAACGGGGAAAGATCTTTAAACGGGGCCTTAACCAACCATTTGACAAGGTAGAACTAGGGAACAGAAAGTTTAATCAACATGCTTTGCAGTTGCTGCCCAAAATCGAGTAGAGCATTTGTCGTGATCGCCGTCGCCATTTGGATTGAGTTGGTAAGTGGGGAACACCTTTACTTTGAGCGTTTCACTTTCACCTAGTTGCTTTCACTTACCTTATATTACTTTCTCAAGGGTTGCGGTCTTGTGGCGTCAGTTTGGACGGTTCTCTTCAATGACAGAGTATTTTTGAAATTTTGAATTTTTGAATGCCTAAATATATCGGATGATGATGAGCGGAAATAATTCTAACAATGCACTTTCACTCATACTATTTTTGCAGTTGGTGGATATTTGGGCATATATCATTTTTGCGGTAGATTTAGCCTTTGCACTAGGCCTCTTTTACTGCACTGGCCAACTAACTTGGTCTCGTTTGAAACGAAATCCGGTAGGTGGTAAAGTACGTAGCGTAATTAAGTAGAAAGTTGTACACTTGAAAATTAACAACTTTTATTAACTTTCTCTGGGTGAAAGTCTAACAATTTTATTACAATTTTCAGGAACAATCAGCAAGTCTCAACTGGATATTCGTGATATGCACCCTTTTCACCTTCGGCCTATTTGCGGCCGTTCTTTGCTACAATGGTGATGTTCTCGTTGGAAAAGGTCAGAGTAATAAACTGCTTCATGGGGTGTTTGGAATGTATGCTTCGGTGGCGCTCTTGCTCCCTTTCTTCTACATGGTTTTCTCCGCTTCTCCACTCACACTGGAGCTGTTTCCGTTTATCATACTCGTCACGTCGATGCAGATGGGGACTGGGCTGGCTCTCACAACCTACACGGCATTTTTCAATCATAAAAAAATTAATGTTTGGGCCTACATCCTCTTTGGGATTGAGATAGCTACTGCAGTTGGGCTGTTTTACAAAGGTGGACGGGAAATTTGCTCACGGTTGGGAGGAAACTCATCGGTAAGTAAAATAATAACTTTCTCCGCTTTCACCACTTTCTCCAAAAATTAAAGGGGGCTTGTTTATGTCTGTAGGCCAAGCCTGAAACCATTTTTTACTGGGCCTGCGGAATCTACACTGTTAAAACCGGTTTTCTATTTGTCATTGTGTGGTACTACAACGCATTTGTGCTCGGCCACATCAGCTTGTCAATGGTGTTTTTGGACTCGTTTGGAATGTATCTATTTTCTCTGTATTTGCTCACCCTCGTAAAGTGCATACCTGACGATCCTAATGATAGCGATGATGAGGGAGTAAGCAAGTATGAGGTGGAACCAGACCCAGAGGACCGGACGAGTGTGTCCTCTACACAAAATACGTTGACTGTGAACTGAATTTCTATTGCAACGAATTGACATTGACACATAAATCATCAATATTGCTAAGTGTACAATTACTACTACCCAGTCATGTTTTTGACTGTGAAAAAATACGTATCTCAATATATTTATCATTATTATTAACACCCACAATGCATGAGTTTATATCAAAATATGCACTTTGATGAATAAATGCACACAGAAGCTACTAATGAGTTTAAACATAGGAAACGTTAGTCAGCTTTCTTTTCTGAAATTTAAATGTTGGAGAATTATTGTCATATTGTCATCATTTGTCTCATGGGATTTTTACGCGAGAGTTCGATGAATGAAGGTGTGTAAGCAAGCATATCAAGATGACATATTCTTCCGGTGGATTGCGCACCGAATGAGACCGACGGCGTTCGTTTATGCAAATTGATATGTAGATATGTACAGTATGCTAGAGTTGTCAATGCATTCGAGAGACACTTTTTTGTCCGAGTTGTAGAGTTGTATTTTACAACTTGGACAATATGTTGCTTTGAACGTGGAAATACGTTTGCCTTGAACTTGAATGTGTACACTTGAAACATGCTGGAATCTACAGTATAAAAAACGTTCATTTATATTCTTGCTAAACATGCATGGTTTATGCATGCATGTGCAACTTAGAAGGCTTGTGAATTTATATTTTATAGATAAATTTTTTATTTCAAATATCTGCATACGTACGTATCTAAATTAACATGAATATAATAGGTTTCATTACATGTGAAATATATTAAACTATATTTACATAATATTAAATGCAACAATTGCATTATAGCCTTGCTAGCCATTTCTTTTATTTTTAATCAAGCTTATCAGACTTGAACACATTTCTTGTCCACGGTGGTCACTCCTTGACTCCAAATATTTTACAGCAAGGTTGATTTCTTCATTATCCCAGTTTATTTTGAAATAGTAGCAAGGTATTCCAGGATTTTCAGGTTGACGAAAAAATACGTCTGCTTGAAAAGGCTTGTTAATGCGGTTTCCCCATTTTCATTCCTGATCTTTACTAATTTAGAAACATGATCTGTAATTTGCTTCAAACTATTTTCCACCTTTTCAGCGGTCGACCCATAAAACGCATGGTGTAAAACTGTATTTCCACGTCCATCCACTGCATCTATGTCTAACCCTTGCTGTAATAAATATTGAAAAGGTCTTGGATTTCCTTGTCGGGCAGCAAAGTGGAGCAACGATATTTTTTCATTATTAACAACTTTTACATCACCTCCTGCGTCAACAAGCTCACTCAGTATTTGATAAGCAGTTCCGTTATCATTATAGAGTGCATAGTAAAGAGGGTTATTGCCATCATTATCTTTTATTTTCGGTTGAAATTTCATGTCCTCGATTAACCATTTGATCAAAGCCAAATTACCATGCATTACTGCAATATGAAGCGCATTCCTGCCATATTTATCGACATTATTTATATCAGCACCATATTTTATGAGCTGCTCTAAACATTCTTTGCTCCTGTTTGAGGAAATGGCAAGAAAAATGATGTAAGATCCACAGTCATCTTCAGCATTAAAATCAGCTTTATGTTTACTGAAAAACTCTATAGTTTCTTCCAAAGGGTTGAGGTGCCATACTAATTGGTGCAAAGGAGTCATCCTGAATTTGTTCTTGAATGTCAATAATTTTTTAAATTTATTTTCCTTTATGTTGGATATCAGTCGGTGATAGTCGGATGGAGATAGATATTCCGCACATTTGTGAAGTACTGTTTGAAGGCTGCTATCAGCTACAACCAGAATGTCCTCGCACGACGACAAAAGCTCAAGTAGAAAATTAATATGGACACACGAGCAGAGAATGAGATTATCACGATTGCAGTTGAGAGTGCTTTTGCGCAATAGCAATTTCAGTATATCAAATTTGTCTTTGAGAACTTGTTCACCGTCATTTTGGGTGTTGGATACGCATGCTGAAATCAGATTAGAAAATCAGATCTAGTAAATAATTTTGCAGTTTCAACAAGATGAAATACAAGATTGAATATCTCGTAATCTCCTCTCTCAGTGGCTATGTGCAGCATATCCCTGACGCATCTGTCTGGGTTTACGGTTTGTTATCAGTTGTACAAATTCAATGAAGAAGTTTTGCACAGTTGTTAGGAAGAGCTGGTCATTGACGAAGTTTGACCCAGATTCACTCAGAGAAGTAAACATTTCATGAGGTTGTTATCCAACGCAGGCAGATATGATAGTTGGTGTCAGCGAATTTGTGTGAATTTGTGACAAAGATAAGCTGTTGGTTTCCATCAGAGCATTCAGAAAATAACAAACAACTGGGTTTTTGAACCTTTGCAAAATCCCAGTCTTACGCAAGAATTTACTCACTGTAATTTCTGTTGGCTCAGTCTGTAACGCAGCTTGTTGTATGAATTCAACCATTTCAAATTTGCAGTTTTGCTTCAATAATTCAATGATATATGTGGCAGCAAAGAATTCAGCAACCGTTCTGTGAATAAACTGAGGCGTTCCGTCGTTTTCAACTGACTCCATGAATCCCATGCAATGTAAATCATTTTTTGGAATATTTCCCTGGAGAAATTCCTTTTGGCTGCATTTCGATGTAAGACACATGGTGTCAAAAAGTTTATGTATATTTGGAGTCAGCACATGCTCCCTGATTTTTTCAATCCACTCGGGAAACATTAAGGAAAAACTGAGATAGCCATGAATTATAATTGTACAGGTTTTGTTTGCTTTCTTTGAATGTTTTCCTAAGTAGCGCTTTTCATAGGCTTCCAATTTTTTGTCTACTAGACGCTCATATAATTCCGTGATGGATTTGATGCTAACCTGCTCATTAGCAATTACTTGTGACAGAATATACTTAGGGTCAGCATACATTTCTCCCTTGTCATTAAACACTTCTGCTATTAGTAAACATTGCAGTGGAATTCCTGCAATATCCCATTCCATGTTATTCAAAGTTGATGTAAGTTTTTTTTATGCAGACTCTCGCGAATAAAGTTAAACTACTACTATTAATCGTTTTATGAAGTACTGCTCTGTTTTGTGACCAGAAATCTGACAAAAACTTTTCTTGGTCGTCGGACTCAAATGGCCTGATATTGTAACCAACAGTGTTCAGCTCTTTCTCCAGTTTATGAAGCAGATGAGGTCTAGCCGTAACAAACACTCTTGCGGCATTTAATACAGTAGGAATCAGCTTCAGACATTGGATGGCAAAATTGATCTTATCTTGTTGAACTTCATCAAGTCCGTCAAATAAGAGGTCAACGATTTGATTAGCATTTTCTTTAAAGAATTGATTCCCGAATGAACCGCTGCTGACTAGCTGTGATATTGCTTCTAATACTGTCTCCTTCTCTGCAACCTCACCGTACAAGTTTAAATTAGCTTGTCTCAAAAGTTCCATGAATTCAGTAAAAACAACAAAGATGACACGCCTGTCTTGATATTTTTCCATCAACTTTCTCCCCATATTTGCCAGCAAAACTGATTTTCCCATCCCTGGTGTATCACAGATACAAATGAATGGTGATGAAAAATCATCACCTCTGCTTTGTTCTAAAATTTTCAGGAATTCATCTTCATACGTATAAGTTGGGTTTGATAAAGACTGGATTGAATTGACGATTGACTCAATGCTCCCACGACTTTTTTTCCAGGTCATTCCTTCATTTATTTTCACAAAGCAGTGAATATTTTTCTCCATTGGAATTTTTGAGCATACTTTCGCGAAATGTTTATCCTGCACCAGCCAAATATATTGGGTTGTGATGATGTGCAGTTCAAGTAATTTTTCTGAGGTTATAAACCCTCTGTTAATAGATACAGCTAATTCATTCCTATCATTAAACCCACTAAAGATAAACAAGTCATTCACAGAATGTTGATGACCGTGAGCAAACAAGCTTGGATTTGTGAAGCCCCGGCGATGAATTTTCCGTGGGACATAAAATCTCACTGCGGGAACGGTTTGCCAATAAATAACAGGAGTCGTGTTGTTGAGCAGACCTACCAAAATCTCTTCGTTGAGAAAACGGCTCAAATAGTCATCAATATTTTCATACACAATTGGCGCACAAAACGTTTGCAAGGGTTTAACACGCACTTGGTCGGAAATGTTACGTTGCAACAATGTTTTCCTGAATGTTAAGTCTAAATCCACCCATTTGAATTTATCAGGGAGCACTTTGATTATATCAATAATATTGTAGTATTGACCGATCTCTTGGAAAATCTCTTCCTCTTTTTGTTCTGTTATAACTATAATTTTTTTATTTCTTTGTAGTTTATGAGTGTCAAGACAGTTTAGTATTTTTCGAACGTCTGGTAGTTTAAGGCACACAGTATTTTCGGACAGAATCTCAGTCATAACATTTTGCTTGAGTTTTTTGCTTTCAAATTTAATTTCCTTGGTTTTAATCCCTGTTGTTTCAGTTATCCTATTTGAGGAAATTTTGGAGTCCAATGTACACAAAATCAAGAGCTGTTGGTAACCATCTGCGTGTAGAAAGTCGTCTAGACCATTTGGCGTTGATGTAAACTGTGTTTGAAATGCTGGCTGTGGTTTTTGGTGTGAGGAGTCGTCAGTCAATTTTCTGAGAATTGAATAAGCTCCAGTCTGGTTAGTCTGAAGGAGAGCTTCTGACAGTATTTTAAAGGCTCCGACACGCGTCACTAAAATGTCATATAACATTTTTGTTTGTGCTAATTTACCCTCTTCGAATCTCGTGATCCTTAAAAATTCAAGTATTTTAAATGATCAAATTCAAGCTCCGTAAGTTACACCAGAATTGTTTCACTAGCCTTTGCTTTGCACATTATATTATGGAAATGCTTCACTAACTGTTAAAACACAGGAATCGGTAAATTTTATGGATTTTGACCTGCTAAATTCCACTTTTAGTCTCCGAAACAGCAATATTTCGAGTTATTAACCACGTCCCAAGATTTTAACGAGAAATTGTTACTTGTTATAAACAAATTAAGTAGTATATGAGGCAAATTAAATCAAGAGATCTAGAGGTAAATGGGCTTATACACATGCCAAAGGTAGCCCCTTTCACCCTGTTTCATTTATTTAACGTTTACAAGAACTGAAAATTTTGTTGCTTCCCATTGAGTTTAGTTGATATTTTGAAGGAACATCCTGAGTCTGCCTAGTATTGCACTAACCTGATACTCATTTAAAAATCCACAGGAATGAGAACGGCAATATTATCAATTGATTAGGGTTAACGAAAGTGTCATCCATTTAAAAGTTCTAAACCAAACATATGCTAACCCCATATTTTTACACTGCTAGGTATCATCAGTGACATAATAATAAAACTATAAAATAAACTGTTTGTTTAACAGTTTGCATTTATAAATAGCTTTTGGAAAGTTAAATAAATATGCATATTGTGGAAGTGTGTTTATTTACAGCTTACCAAAAGTTCTATGTCGTCACTACTTAAAATTTCGTTTGCTTGTAACACTGCCAATAACTGAGTGTTGCCAAACTGTATTTTTAATAACTGGGACAGGTTACTGTGAATATGATATCTTTCCCGGTCCTCCATCTTGTTTTTGGGCTAGCCTTAACTGGAGAAACTTGTTGGGAAGTATTTTGTGTATCGATCCTAAATGAGTTATGAAGTCTTGCCTTTCAATAAATTTGATTTCTTCTTGCATTTAAAATTATCTGCACTCATGCTTAAAATGCTTATCTCT
>LJIJ01001069.1:0-58499 GCA_001718145.1 Orchesella cincta
GAAAATGTATCGAGTTTAAGAGGTAATATTGTTGTTGTATTTGTAGTTTTGCTGTTTGGACTACTTGCAGCTTTGCTTAAGTTTGTGTGGAAGTTAAATCCAGAATTTGCAAGGCAGTAGTAATGTTGTACAGGTCAATTAGGCGTATAATTGTTAGCTATTGGAATATGGTGGTTTAAATACGCTAATATGTAAATGTAAATAAACGTTTGTTACAGTTTTAGTTGTGCGCTAAAGATATTACCTAGTTGAGCAAATTTTGATGTGCTTAGTAGGCTTGGAGAAAGTGGATCCACTAGGAGTTAATAGTATCAAGTTTTAATAAATGTATTTCTGTTGTTGTATTCATAAAATAGTTTGAAATCGTTCCTGCTTCTCTAAGATAGGGTAAATAAAAATGTGACTCACAAGAAAAAGAGGCTAACTGTTGTCTATTTTAGATTACCAACGGTTTTACATCCATTGTTTTTTAACAATTTTACTACCACAAAAGATATATTCGATACACCAGATTGGGGAAATGTACCTAAAGGTGCAGAATAAGCTTGAAGGATATAAGTTCTTTGCGCTTTCTAAAACCTTTTTATTTTTCAATTGTTTGTTGTTAATATTCATTGTATTAAAATGCATTTATTAGCCAACAGAAAAACTGGCTATTATGATTGATGAATGAACAGCACCTTCGATACCAGAAAATATGGTATTTTCCAGACAAATTGTATTAACCATCATGCTCGCGATGGTGATGGGTTTCTCCTGCATCGTAGAGACATCCTATTATAAATATCATGTTTGGTTTCCCAAAATGTTTCCTGTATATTATATTCTAACTAGTTTTTAATAGATTATTTTCACGCAGGCTTCAGAATTCAATCGAAGTTATATTGGGGTCGTTTTTGATCCCTTAAACTTTATCTCAGAGGTAAAAGGCAGGCCAAAACAGGCACCCAGAAATGCTGAGGAACACCTTGTTGCTCCACTGTAAAAAATGTTTTTTGAATCACAACTCCTGAAATTCTTGTGAAGCAACCCAAAGTCGACCGAGGGATGAAGTGTACGCCAAGAGTGCAAGAATTGTGTCCTGTGCCGCAATTCCAAGTAGGACTTGACGAGGTAATGGCATTTCAGGACCAAACGATAAAAGCAAATAAACACTCAAAATAACACATAAAATTAGCAGCCATAAATAACTAACAATTAGTACATCTTGCTGGAGGAGATTATAGTTGAGATTCAAAACTTGGATGTGTCTATAGGATTTAAAAATCACATTCATATTAGCTTCCTTTTTGTTAATTTGCGAGCTAAACATTGAACATAACGAGTCAAGCAATGCCCAAACACATTGAGAAATCCACGAAAAATGTAAGAAAGACTGCAGTGGCATCAATAAGTAGCCAAATAATACAATGCAGATAAACAACAAAAAAGAACTTGAAGATGTTGACCACTCTGATGATTTGCCGACAGTTGTACATTCTGGAATTAATAAATATGCAAATGTGGCCGGGATGCAGGGATTTATCCATCTTAGAATTGAAATAAGAAGAGGGAGAGTTGACGTAGCGATAATGGAACATGTAAGGCAAACCTTGATCACCATTTCTCCATTGGTGGACTCAAGCATTTCTGGAAGTAAATAGAAACAATTTAGTGTTCACGACATATGGAAATTAAATGTAGAAAGACAAAATTTACCGCTATGGTGCTCCTCAAAGTGAATAAATCCATTAAACAGCTCAGCGTATTCTACCCTGCGCTTCAGTGCCACCCAATTTGTAATACAGAACGTTGTCAATGCCACCGCTACGAGGCAACTTACTGCAATCACATTAACCTTTTCCTTTCCACAGGCTTAAAGTAATTGTACCCATATTACAAGGGTATACAAGGTGAGCAGTGTTATTTTGCCCATTTCATTTTTATGAGGTTGTTCACTGCAAGATTGCAGTCTATGTTTTTGGTAAACCAGAAGAAATGCATTCTCTGACATCTCGTTTGTTTCCAATGAAATCTAATGTAAGGGATTACATTATCTTTTAACAACATTTTTAGATCCTTAAAAAATTACGGAGAGAATTGAAAAGGTATTTATAGTTCCGTTGAAAGCAGCAATTGAAGTAGTTTGTTTAAACCGAAGTCACACATAAATACGATGAGTATTTTAGGTTAAAAGATGGGAAAATCCCATATATTAAAGGAGAAATTTTCCTGAGAAGTTTTTATGCCACCCTTTGATTTGACCGTCCAATTTAATTCGTTTATGTACTTATCAAGCAGGAATAAACATAAAAGTTTAATTATTTTGACGATGAAATATAAGATAAACCGAATTTTTTGGGCTTGAAATATCTTTGCAAATTAACACAAACAACACGAAACCACAAGACAAGAACGGATTCATGCACATATAATGTTGCCTTAGTTGCCTATACATGCAAAATACTTTATTATACAATAATATTACTTAACTTTAGTATGCTATAAACTTGTTTTTTTTTAGAAAATTGAAGAGGGTTTTATGGATATGCCATAAACTAAAGGTGGATATTAGTAGAAGAATGTTACGATGCTCAATTATTTAATTCACTTACCTCGACAAAATTATGTTAGTATACGATCTTCATTATTATTATCGACCAATTAATTATTTACGTATTTCTAACGACATTTCCAGTTTAGGCGTAAAGCTGACAACATTATTTTTTGTGTGCTGAGAATTCAAAATAGTTGACAGCACAAACAGAAACCTGGCTAACCCGATGTGTTGAGCAAATCCTTCACAAATAATTGAAGGGAGGGCTACCGTTCAAGTACCGTTGGTTAGGTTAGCGAATAAATACGGCAATAGGACTGCTCAAATTTAAAGAAGAATATGCTACAAATCATTCGTCAGTTTCTATTTATTTTCGACAAGATAATTAAAATTTTAAAGGTCTCAGTTTCGTGGACTGGAAAAGATCTTCCGATTAATTATTGATTCGTAGAGTTTACATTGATTGAAATTTTCCAAAAAGTATCATAATAATTTTGTTACTTTTGCCACTAGCCGCACTTTTTGGCGTTTGAATGGACCTGATACGACACCGTTCAGGAGATAGGAATTATTTTGCCTTACAGGCAATAAACGCATACTTTATGGAAACCTTTTGCATTCCCATATAAACAGTGAAGAGTATTCTTTCACCAATATTTGCACATTAAGCGTTCTGTGTTTGTGAAAAATATATGCCAGATGCTTGTAGCACTGCACTTCACAATTTTATTATGCAAGAAGTTCTTTGCACAGTCGTATCTAATGTATGGACGCAAAATATACGGGACGCAAATTTCCTAGAACGCATATAGTTTGGGGCGCAAATCCCCTAGAACAAATAGTGCGGGACGCAAATGACACATGACGCAAGTATGATGGACGCAAATTGACCCCGTGTGGCAAATACGATGGGACGCAAGTACGGTTACCCTACAAAATAACAAAACATTGGAAATTTGAATTTGCCCAAGTAGAAACGTAACCATTTACATAAAACGAAAAAGGGCGTATTTTAGACCTAATAATGCGTAAGTTAAATTTAAAATTGTTTGACAATAAAGATGAGATGGCTGCGGCTGCGACTCATTCAATAAACTTTTAAACCTTTAGACCTAAAAATCGATACCAACTGTGTATTTGGGTCCTATAATGTTTTTAATTAATCCTGAAAACTATCTTAATATTCATATTTGTCGCAAATCCTTTATATTGTTGTTTTGGCCTAAATTTGCTTTTCATAGAGAGCTATTGGCAGCGTGTCAATTACAAAGATAGCATTCATAACGTAAACTTACCATATAAAAGTAATATTGTTCAAGTAGATGTAATCTGGTTTTGAGCGGGTATTATAAACTAATTAGAAAGCCTGATTGACAAACAAGATTTCCAATTTCAAATTACTTCCTATAACCCTGTTTCAAATCTGAATTCCAAAAATTAATTAATACTATTAAATTACTTGCGTGATAACAACAGAACATTTAGACATCTGAAACACGTAATTGCGATCTACCTAAATAGCATTTTTTTACAAATTTCAGAGGACTTTCAGAGGACAAAACAAACCAGTCCTCGAATTACAACCAACATAACAGGCCATATTTTCTTGCAATTGTTTTACATGTTACTATGTAATGAAATATTTGGTTACAACAAACATTTCGTCTTCAGTGGATATTACACTGACGAATAATGTACGGACCTCATTCCTCACCAAATGGAAAGATATTGCGGTCAAATGTTAGACCAATATGAATGATTACGAACCCCACAATATGGGGTTTCACTGTGGCAGTTTTGTTTCCGTAGGAACGAATTGAAGTTCAAAACCCAGTTTGACCAAACGCTCAAACTTATGGGATTTAACACGTGAAATTTGAAAGCGAGCCTGGTCCCCCCTTGGAAGTTTTTTCAAAAATTTCAAATTTTCAAATTTTGTGTAAAAAATAATAGAAAACAAGAAATATGTCATTTTTAAACCTCTTTTGCAATAATATGCAATCTCTCGCGTTTTGGTGAAAATTTTGAGATTTTGAAATTTTCGAGAAAAATGCAAAGGGGGGACCAGGCTCACTTTCAAATTTCACGTGTTAATTTGCATAAGCTTTGGTGGTCAATTAGTGCCACGGAAACAAAACTGCCCAGTGAAACCCCATATTGTGGGATTAGTTATCATTCATAACGGTCTACATTTTGGCTGCAATTCGTCCATTCGGTGAGGCATGAGGTGCGTACTTTACTCGTGAGCCGATAAATATTGAAACAACTGTTCAAATATTTCTCATTTAGCATTAGTATTAAGTAAACATTTTTTCAAATTAGTAATAGCTAACAGTAATGAAGTTCGGCACATAATCTAAATTAAAAAGTTAACTTTTGAATCCCAATTGCTTGCATAACACTGTTCAGTATCAACTGTCTATAATGCAAAATATGTAACCCTTTACTTTTACAATTTACTAAATCTGTTGGCCATCTTAAACAAGTTTTCCTGTGACTTTACAATACAAATATTCTTATTAAGTTATGTCTCCACATCATGTCTACATGACCCTCCTCTTAGCAAACTCATTGCAAAAAGTTTAAATTTTAAGGTGTTGTAAGTCTGCTGTAATGACTTTTAAAATTACACATTAAAATGATTAAGTTTTGGAAGGTTTAGGATATATCTTTACTGTCAGTCAGTAGTAAGTCAAGTCAAAATTTAAAATAGCTTCGGGACTTATATTAGACAAGGCGTTCTGGCGAATATCGAATAAACGTTTTTCAATAAATGTTCCAATCCAAATTCACAGTGTCAATAGATTTTCTGTGGAATTAATTAATTTCCCTAAAGTGATCTGAAACTTTAATCATAGTAGTTTGGTATATTTGCAAATAATTTACACCTAACATCAGAATTTCTTTCAAAATACGCAATAATGCTTATCAAAGCGAACGTCCTGCAACTTTTAATCCAATCTGCTGAAGATGTCCATGTCGTTACTGGAAAAACTTAAAGTGGGACAGCAAAAACTACGTTTAAGGATAGATAGACGAACGTTTCTCCGTACCTTTGTAACAGGGACACTGCTCGGAGCGTTGCAGCTTCTAATCTACTCTTGAAATGTTCGCAGTGTCAACTCGGAATACGGAATCATTAGTTCTCAAAAACCCCTCAGCTTGTACACTACAGCGTTATTCTTCTGGCTTACCCATTACACCCTCACCATGGCATTTTTTGGAACGGATTTTGAAGACTTTGTGAATGCTGCATATAAATTTGAAAAGGAGCACGCCTGCGAAATGAAAATTGCACTGCAAGAAAAATCAAATAAGAGGATGGTGGCTCTAACCAAGTTCTACGTTCATCTTATACACTACACTGGTCAGACTGGCGCTTTTAGCCTTGCACTGCTAACAGTTGTTGTACCAACCTTACCTCTAAATTTTCTTTCATTTTACCCGGGAAAATTTCTTCCAGAACTGTGGCAATTTTGATGTCAAATTGTCATTCCTGCAGCTTCATGCACTACGTCCTTGTTTGTATAACTTTCTGTCTTAACTGGACCATCTTGGTTTCCCTGACAAAATTCTGTGCACTTGAGCTCAACCAGATCATGATTGGAACTTCTTGTCTGTCTGTTTACATGTCATCATCACAAGGTAAAATAAAAACAGTAAATTCTCAAACTGTTGAAGAATTTAATCATTTTCATTGAATATAGAAAACTACACATTCGGCAGAGTTGCCGGAAATTTGGATTTGAAAAGAAGACCACCGAGGTTGCAAACCTCTACCAACAACTTCGAATACTTGTGGCATTTTTCAATCGTGCTCACTCTGGACTTTTGGTCTCACTTCTGGTCGTAATGGTTGTGCTGCTTGTCCTCTCAGCAGTCTCGGTCATTAGAGCATTGACTGTTGGCAAATTCGCTGCAAATGGTTTGCTGTACATGAACTGCTTCTTTGTTTTGGTGGTGATTGATGTTAAAATTATTATCCTCGTAGTTTTTGGGATAGGGGGAAATCTTCATAGTGAAGCTTGTCGAAGCGTTTCACAGGTAAAGCGTGTTGCCTAATGAACAGCAAAAAGGAAAGGAAACTGCTTCAAAGAACCGTATTGGCTCTTCCAGTGCTCAAAATTGAATTTGGACAGACAAATTTCGTTGAAAAGGCCACACCTTTTGTCTACCTTCAGTTTACACTAGCGAGGGTTATCGACAGCTTGCTGCTGTCTAAGCCGTAGGACCTCCATTTCTGGAAAACATCTTTCCTGTTGCAATTTCAAAATTGTAAATGATTGTAGTTGAGCAGTAAACACGTGTAGCTAGGACGTTCCAGTAGTCGCAACAAGTTTCAGATTTAGCAGAAGCTAGAAATTAATAAATGAATGTATTTTTCTCACGTGTTGAGTATTTCATACGGTTGTGAGTAAACCAATAAACGATGGTTACCGTAACCAGAAAAATCAAATAATTTTGCAAATCCATATTTACTATTACAAATATACATGTTGATCAAATTAGTAACCTTCGTTTTTTTAAAAATATTTTTTGTATCAATAAAATATGCGGAGACAGTGAGGTCTCTACTTACTATTCTATCGCACGCCTATATTTTGAATTTTCTCATTTTTCAGAATACATCCTATTGAAAAACAAAACTCACAATAAGGCGATAATGAATAGTAAGTAGGTAGACCTCACAAGTCTCCACAAATTTTATGATACAAAAAATATTTTTTAAGGCGAAGGTTAATGCAAAAGACTAATTTGTATGAACATGTATATTTGTAAAGAGTAAATATGGATTTGCAAATAATTTGGTTTTTCTGGTTACGGTAACCATTGTTTATTGATTTACTCACAACCGATGAAATACTCAACACGTGAGAAAAATTACATTTATTTATTAATTTCTAGCTACTGCTAAATTTAAAATGTTGCGACTACTGGAACGTCCTAGCTACACGTGTTTACTGCTCAACTACAATTATTTACCATTTTAAAATCGTACCATATAATTTTCTTAATACTAGCAAAGATGTTTTCCAGAAATGGAGGTCCTACGGCTTAGACAGCAGCAAGCTGTCGATAACCCTCGCAAGTGAAAACTGAAGGTAGACAAAAGGTGTGGCCTTTTCAACGAAATTTGTCTGCCCAAATTCAATTTTCAGCACTGGAAGAGCCAATACGGTTCTTTGCAGCAGTTTCCTTTCCTTTTTTGCTGTTCATTAGGCAACACGCTTTACCTGTGAAACGCTTCGACAAGCTTCACTATGAAGATTTCCCCCTATCCCAAAAACTGCGAGGATGATGATTTTGAACATCAATCACCACCACAACAAAGAAGCAGTTCATGTACAGCAAACCATCTGCAGCGAATTTGCCAACAGTCAAAGCTCTAATGACCGAGACCTCTGAGAGACAAGCAGCACAACCATTACGACCAGAAGTGAGACCAAAAGTCCAGAGTGAGCACGATTGAAAAATGCCACAAGTATTCGAAGTTGTTGGTAGAGGTTTCAACCTCGTGGTCTTCTTTTCAAATCCAAATTTCCGGCAACTCTGCCGAATGTGTAGTTTCCTATATTCAATGAAAATGATTAAATTTTCAACAGTTTGAGAATTTACTGGTTTATATTTTACCTTTGTGATGATCGACATGTAAACAGACAGACAAGAAGTTCCAATCATGATCTGGTTGAGCTCAAGTGCACAGAATTTTGTCAGGGAAACCAAGATGGTCCAGTTAAGACAGAAAGTTATACAAACAAGGACGTAGTGCATGAAGCTGCAGGAATGACAATTTGACATCAAAAATTGCCACAGTCTGGAAGGAAATTTGCCCGGGTAAAATGAAAGAAAATTTAGAGGTAAGGTTGGTACAACAACTGTTAGCAGTGCAAGGCTAAAAGCGCTAGTCTGACACCTGTGTAGCGTATAAGATGGACGTAGAACTTGGTTAGAGCCACCATCCTCTTATTTGATTTTTCTGCAGTGCAATTTTCATTTCATAGGCGTGCTAACTCAAATTTATATGCAGCATTCACAAAGTCTTCGAATTCCGTTCCGAAAAATGTCATGATGAAGGTGTAATGGGTAATCCAGAAAAATAATGTTGTGGTGTATAAGCTGAGGGTTTTTTGAGAACTAATGATTCCGTATTCCGAGTTGACACTGCGAACATTCAAGAGTAGATTAGAAAGCTGCAACGCTCCGAGCAGTGTCCCTGTTACAAAGGTACGGAGAAACGTTCGTCTATCTATCCTTAAACGTTGGTTTTTGCTGTCCCACTTAAAGTTTTTTCCCAGTACGATATGGACATCTTCAGCAGATTGGATTAAAAGTTGTAGGACGTCTCGCTTTTGATTAAGCATTATTGCGATATTTGAAAGAAATTCTGATGTTAGGTGTAATTACTTAATAAAATCTATCAAACGACTAGGGATTATTAGTTTCAGATCAATGTATGTATCAACTGTCGTAACTATACTACTTTTATTTGAACCGACTTCATTACAGAATTAAGTTTTACTTAATTACTAATGGTAAATGAGAAATATTTAAACCGTTTGTTTTCAATATTTATCAGCCTCAGTTTTAATATCACCGAAGACGAATGTTTGTGTATAACCAAAATATTTCATACAATAGATCCTTAACACATCGTTCTAGAACTAGCGTGATACTAGATTAAAAATGAGGAGTATAGTTTTATGAATTGTATTTAGAAATTGTTGTTTATATATATGACGGAATAAAGGCACATTAATAAATTGAGAATAATTTTAACTTGTCTTGATTTTGCTATTCGTAATTTTACAAACTAATGTTGGCGAGTAGCCAATGCTCAGTTCACTGCTGTTTGACCCATTTTAATACTATGTAGGAATTGCATACGTTCAGTAACATTTAATGCCGTTTCTTATATATCCATAAAGTACATGAGAGAAATGTCAATGTCGTTCAAAACTAGGATTGCTTTTCAATCTGATAGCACTATAGCCCTTTTATGGTATTGCTGATCTAAGAAAAATTGGTTATGCTTGAGTTTTTAAGTATGCATTTATATTTAGCCATGGAGTTTATTAAACACTGCAGTTAAGATGGGGGATTCAATCCATCATTCTAATAAAAGGAGTTTACAGTTGCTACTTATGATTAAGAGTATGGCCATATTATAATGTCATCAAGGCAGTCACGCATCGAACGGTATAAGGTTTTTCTGTTTTGCAGAAACCATTTTCCTACCCTAATATATGAAATTTGAACAAAAGACAGCGTCCGGGAAAGAAGTTCCATATGCCCATTACGCACTATTTATTCCACATAGAAATAAAACGGAATGCTGAGGACATTTTGGGTGTACACAAAGAACATTAAAAAGTAAGATTTGGGTGTATTTTTGGAAATTTTGCTGAAAGGTGTTGTCCACAACTATCGACCATGCACTCGATGGACGTCGACCTGAAAATTCAGGGTTTTCATAAATTTACATGAGAACAACATGTTGACTTCGTAAATTTATGTATTGTATACTCTCACACTATTAAAACTTTATTTTTGCGAATTGCCTAAATTATGTAGCACAGTACCATCAATTATTTATTACCCCAAGGTTTCAGTAGCTATTTGCTATCGTACATTCTTAGTCTTGGATCTGTGTAGGAAATGTTTTACAAAATATGGCGTAGCTGCTCAACCAAAGAATTATTCGGACATGCTTCTTTAGAAAGAAATGGGTTAGACGTCACCTAAATACAACCTCAAGTTGGCTCCGAACTTGTTTTTATATTGAAAACAGGAAAAGGAATGAGTTGTTTCTATTAGAAAACTATAAAACTACACAAAACATGTAAAATATGTTGTACCTGTGAAGGTCCAACGTTCTTAGAAGTAGTATGGATACTTCAGTTGCTGAAGAGAAACGCTCATGAACCGAACCAATATTCCTTGGCTTTCCAAGCAATTTAAAAAATTGTAGGGTTTCAGAAAGTGTTTGTTTCTAGTAATTAAAAATGGGTAAACTATTGCAGTCTTTGTATTCAACAGTGACAAGGCCCTTGGATGAACTCGAAAAGTTGGGACATTGGGGCGTCCTGCATTTTATTGAAAAGTGCTTTGCGAAAGCACATCCAAACCTTCCTGTGTATTATGATCATAAAATAGACCGTTATTGTTATAGAGATGTGAGCATTCGTAATTTCAGAAAATCGTTCCTTTGGTTGTACACAAAGGCTAGCACATTTACCGCATACTTTTTGGTCATAGCCCGTAGTAAATACCTCTTTTCAAAATTAATCAGCGGAGTGGAGAAAGTGAATATAGTTGAGTTGATGATAAATGTGTATGGATTTGCACTTTTCACGCAAGTTGTGGTTACATTAATCTCACTGCAAAAGAATGCAAGGGGATACTGCTGGGCAATGAATCAATTGAAGGGGAAAGGAAACCGGAAAAGGGTAAAAGGCTTCACCTGAGCAGTAACATTAAACATTAGCACTTTAAGGGCATTGATTGTTAATATTGTTCAGATAGTTTGTCAGAATTTACACACCTGCAAGTTAAATAATCATAAAGTTTGGTGTCTCAAGTAGCCCCATTTAATTTACTCTTAATTTTGTCGATAGTCAGTGTCAAAAACTTGAAAAACTGCTGTCCTTATCCTAATAACTCGAACATTTTACTATTATGAACGCTAACTGGTGCTCTTAAGGTGCTTAAGATGATTATACTTGCTCAGGTGAACTCTTTTGCTAAATTTCTCGTGATTTTTAGACATCAGGTGAGTTTGCATTTAATGCAAATGCAGTGACATTGAGCACAATTGCTTTTACATCAAGTTTATTACTCGTTATAGGAATTTACATCCCAATATTGGAACTATGTCTGGTTGCTACGGCCCTTGGATTTGCGGTTAATCATTCATTATATTTCTAACACAAGAAAAGGTTAGACCTATTGTAAACATGCCAGTTTTTTTCATTCACAGGTATTTCCACTGGGTGCTAGCATTTTCCCATTCATAGCTCCATATGATCCAGCAAGTTTCATGGTGCACTTCTCTGCAAGACACTTTATCAAGCCATACTTCCCAGAATATCTCCCATCTCCCTTTTTTCTTAGAGTCATCTCAAGCATCCTCATTTCCGTTACCGTTTGGCCAGTTGCAGTCCCTGCCTGCTTAGCAGTAGTGGTATTGTTGAGTGGTGGATGCTCAATGAACGAGGTGATGAAGTCCGCCCATAGCAATATCAGCTTCAAGGTCCGACAAAAATGGTTGAAGGGAGCAAAGTTTCAGGGAAAAGTTGAACCTGCCAAACCCGATGTCTCGTCACCTAAAAACGAGAAAGGAACCGTTCCTCGTCAGACTCTACATGCCATTGATCAGCTAGGCATTGTATCATTTCCTCCAAAGCCTCCATCACCCGAAGCTAATCCACCAAATCCAAAAGAATCACAGCTCGTTGTTGACAAAGTTCGAGAATTGATCTCGAAAAACAAATGGCTAACCCAAGAACATGATCCAGAAATTCTAAGAATCCGGTTTAAAGAGAGTCGAATGTTGTACAGTCAAGTTAACATTGTTTCACGGGAATGCAATCGCAACATGGATATGTACATGCCTGTCATGCTGGGAGTAGGAGTTTTGGTCTGTACGATTGGCTATTTTTCTGCTATTCGACTGTGGGATTCCTTACCGTTAATATTTGATGGGTTGCAGCTTATCGTGAGCATTATGATTACTCTTATCATTTGCTTCTTGATCCCTGTGGGAGCAACGCTTTTGGACGAGTATGGCAAATTCCAGTGCTACTGGAGTCGAGTCATTAGAACAAAGGCAATGAAAAAGGAACTGATGGCTTGTTTCAAAATTGCGGTCACGGTCGGACCATATATGGATATGAGTCATGGACTAACGATTGACATGATGTATAGTATCTTGGACAAAACATTCTTGTTAATCATGCTGTAAAATTTAAACAGGAGTACTGAGTAAGGTTATAGTCGCAAAACAACTGAGTTCTAGGATAAAATGAATTTTATTTAGGTTGTAAGAAACTGTTGTAAGTCACAAGCATAGTGCACAATTATAGCATATGTCACAGAAAGAAAAAAAATTTCAAATGCAATTTATTAGCTCACTAGTATATCTTTGCATTGGTAGAAATCATTGCATGTGCTATCCATTATATGTGATGAAATTGCAAACTGTTTAGTATGGATAGGTAAATATAACACTATATACTTAATGACAGAAATACAACATTGTTTAGCTAAAACTTTAAACGAGCATATTATGTAACGATGAATATATAATGTAGGAGAAACCTTGAGTTTCCTCTTGTAGATTTATGAAAATTAGAAGAAACATGCTATTCGAGCAGCTGAATCGGTTGCAACCTCCCTTTTCAACCGAGATTTGTGAAACTACCATTAGCAATTAAAGGAAGCATCTATACTTCAAAATGTGTGCGATTCAACCAGAAGAAGCCACAATTTACAAATGTACAACCAACATAAATTCCATGTTTCAAGTTATTTATTTATTCACATTTTACTCTGAGTATGCAAATACAAAACGAGAGAACGACAGTGACTCTAATTATTGTCAATAACCTATTGATTGAATGGTTTAATAAATTTTGTCAAACATAATCATAATAACAATTAGTAACAATAACAGCTGCTCACCTTAATCCTCAATTAAAGCATCTAGTTTAAGTAATTAATAATGGTAATACAAAAAAAACAACCAAGTTTGTAGTAACCAACACGAATATTTTTAGCTTTGTTTGGTTCATTGACTAAATTATAAAATAAAATACTTGTACAGTTATATTTTGTCTCCCCACACAACTTCCCACTCATTTCATTTTCATGCTCAGCTATTATTTTGAATACTCAAAAAAACACAAGGAACAAATAACAATTAAAATGGACCAATGAACACTGGGAGAAAAAAAGGTATAAAAGGATGGTGATGATTATTAGGAAGATTTTAACATCTAGTAAGCTCATGCGTTTCAGGAATTGTTAAGTTGAAATGGCATTGGCAGGAAGGAAGTAATCATATTATTTATTTGGAAGGATCATTCATTCATGGGGAAAACATTGTCTGAGAATACAACCAGTGACTAATGCCACGACTTGTTTGAATCCCAAGAGTCAAAATGCCTAAAGTATTTTCGGTAGTCGCTCCCATTGCTATTAATGTTTCCAACCACGAGGGTGGGAGCAGAACGGTGAACTTGAAGCACAGGAGCGGATTGAGTTGTTGTGGTGGTGGTGGTCGTGGTAGGGGTGGTGCTGGACGTGGTTGTCGCAGCAGTAGTGGTTGGAGGTGAGATTTGAAGGGACGGAGCTGGTCGAGGGTAGTAGCCGCCACCTGATCTCGTTCTTGTGGAGGAAGGAGGTGGTGGAGGAGGTGCTTGTGGGACCACAAAGTCATCCTCATATATCTGCTTGTCTTGAGTGGGGGCAGTGATGAAGGGTAAGTCAAAGTTGCGAGAGGATGAGGAAATGGCAACTGCGTAGCTGGATGCTCTCGAGCTTGTGCCTTGGTTTCCTGTTGTGACTGAGCTGGTGCTGTGGACGAGTCGGTTGTTGTTCCGCCCGTTACTTACTGCTTGACTGAAGGCGGAGGCACTTTGAGGATGGTCGTGGCTGGAGAAACTGACACTGGAAATTTGGGAGGTGGCAGAATTCTCCGCTGAGCCTTGGGTCACGGTGTTTACCGTGTTAACTGCTCCTGGTCCAGCAGCTGAGTCTCCGACGACGTCGACTGTCATTTCTGAGCAACCCCTTGGAACAACTCTCTGCATAAAGAATGGAGAAAGTCTTTGGACATTGTAATGAAATACCACATGATAAATCTGCAGACAGTTTAATGTACTTACACTGAGGAAAACAATGCGCCGACCCTTTTTGCCCACATGACAAACAACATTGCGAAGACTGGCATGGACCGGTGCAGGGTAGGTTGTGCTCACTTGTGGCGTGGCAGGTGTAGCCGAACCTAGCCCAATATTTGTATCCGTGTTCACAGGCTTTCTTCCACTGCTACTCGCTGATAATGACACAAAAATGCATACTTTCATTTCCACAGTTCTATCAAGAAGGATTAAATGTCAATATGTTTGTAAATATTTCCTTACGTGGCAACACATTCACAGTAAACGAGCATCTTGCCTTGTTCTCTGAATTATCTTTCGCCTCATAATTGATCAAATGCTCTCCAAGTGGAAGAACCACCCCAGGCTCATGACTTTTCTTCACAGCTGCAATCCTCACATTGTCACTGAAATGTGGTTCAATCCATGTCACCGCTCTCGAGCTTTGTCCAGGGCTAAGTCTTGTTGCAAATGACTCGGGACACTCCCTAACTCTAGGTGGGTCATTGTCCTTCACTTCCAAATAGAAGGAGCATTCAGCAGTGTTGTTGGTGGGTGCCGCAGTCCGAGCTCGGAACGTTATTCTTTGTTTACCTGGCCCAATCTCAGTTTCTAGCCCCTTAGCCCAAGTCGGTTCAGAGGTGACTTGGCGCCACCAATCCACATTAGTTTGAGGCTGAGGAATGATGACGTAAGCAAGATTTTGGTTTGTTGGGAGATCTACTTTCATATCATCGGGGCATTTGATCCACGGTGTTTTGAAACCTTAAATTCAAGCATTTAAAAATAATGTACTACTTGGATGAAAGGCAAGTAAAAAGGTTTATGAATTTCTTACGGTAAGTTAGCTGAATGTAACTATTTCTAGAAGTTGTTGAAGGAACCGTGGATGTGGTTGTCGTGGTTGTTGAGGTAGTTGGAGGTGGACTATAAGTCGGTCTGGAGGAGGAGGTTGGAGTATAGTAATAGTTATTATTGTAACCATAATAAGGCCTTCGTACAGAGCCCGTTGTGGTGCTAGATATTCCATATGACGATGTCGGCAGTTTCGGCCAGGATGATGCTGGTGGAGGTGAGTGAAAATGAGAGGTGGTGCCGTTCTCGCCGTTGGCGGAGGTGGCGGTGGAGGGGTAGTTGTTGTGGTTGATGCTGTAGTAGGCATTGGTGTGGTGGTTGTACTAGTTGTGGTTGAGGTCGCAGCAGGTGGCGGTGGTTGGTAGTAGCTTGGTCGGAATGTAGGTGTAGGGAACCGGCTTCCTCCTCCAGCAGGAGTTAGTGAAGTTGCTGGCGGAACAAAACTTGGACGGAACTGACTGCTGGGACTGAGCTCATTGGGGGCAAGTCTTGGTATCTCATTAGACGGGGTGGAAGTTTCCGTGGTCACGTTCAGAGTCTCTGGAACTTTGGGCATAATTGAGCAATAGCCATCCCTCGGACCAATCCAAGTGCCGACGCTGGAGTTACAATGGAGTGTATACTGGCCTTTTAGCTCAAAGCCTGGTCGACACCGGAGCTCACACATTGAGCCAGGTGAATATGTGGTTTGCCTCAGACGGCGCCGTAAATTTCTCCTGTGACGAAAACGATTGGGATGTCGGCCACCTCCAAAATGAAGGGTCCTATTTTTTCTCGCTGCCCAGTCTTGAAGCAACCTCCGTTCCAGTTGGCTGTGTCTGTGGTGAATTCCAACGGGGCTTCTGCTACAGTAAAGATAGGCTATTCCAGCACCCCTTGGAACTGGAGGCGTGGGACAGTTTCGAACTCGTCCTCCACTCACCTCTTCCAAAGGTGGAATGGGCACGTAAGCTCTTCTTGTGGTAGGAGGTGGAGTTGTAGTCGTGGTGGTGGTCGTTGTTGTAGTCGTTGTGGTTGGTTTCCGAACACAAGTTCTTCTATCGTGGTCAAGCCTGAAGTCATCTGCGCAAGAGCAGTAGAAAGTACCAGGAGTGTTAATACAATCCTGGCTACAACCACCATTTCCTTGCTCACACTCGTTGATATCCCGACAATTTCTTGGGTTTCGGAAATCTTTCGTAAAGCCTTGGGAGCAGGAGCAGACGTATGAACCAGGAATATTGAGACATACTTGAGTTGGACCACATACCCCTTCTCCACATTCGTCAATATCTGCAAGAACAACAATAAAACTCTTCATTTTTAGCCAAAATGTGCAATTGTTCAGATTGCCCCAATTGTAAAATAACTTACCGAGACATTCTGTTCCATCGTTGGAAAGAGCGTAGCCTGTAAAACACTCAATTTTTGTCGGAGTCTCATCAATTCTCCCCCTTTCTTCATGTTCTTCCTCCACAGATTCAGATGGAGGTGCCACTGGAGACTCTTCAGGTTGCTCCACAGGGCCCAAGTGAATATACGGGTCTCTATACCCGCCTCTATGACCATCTTCCTCCTCTTCTTCCGACTTGGCGTCGAAAATCCGGTTTTCTGAAGAATCTGCTGTTTCCACAATTTCTAGATAGGGAACCGTTGGCCTTCTTTCAAATACCTCCTCTTCATCATCCTCTTCGGGAATTGACGGTGGTGGCGTTGTAGTTGTGGAGGTTGTGTAGTATCTCAAGATATCTTCCTCAGTTTCATAACCGCGATGACCACCAATTTCATTTTCCGAACTGATTCCTTCCTCGTATCTTCGATGATCTAGATCCTCCTCTTCCTCATACCTTTCAGTTGTTGTTGGAAGTGGCTGAGGTGGAGACGTTGTGGGTGGCTCGGTGGAATGTTCATACTCATAGCGGTGTTGGTTATTAGTATCTTCCAAGGAGTTGGCTCCATCAATTTCATTTCTTTCATCGTCCTCTTCTTCTTCTAACGAATCTTGAGGCGGTAGTGTAGGGGGCTCTGTTGTTGTTGTTGAGGTGGTTGTGCTAGTCGTCGTTGTTGGGGCAGGTCTTCTGTAATAAATATCTTCATCTTCATCCTCCTCTTCTTCTTCCTCCTCCTCTTCCTCGTCATATCGATCGGGATCATAGGTCCGATCTACATCGTACCTATGTCTACTGTCAATTACCTCAGGTTTCGCAGTCGTCGTACTTGTAGTTGTTGTCGTTGTTGTGGTAGTTGGAGCTGTGGTTGGTGGCTCGGTTGTAACTTCATATTGTTCTTGAGTTTCCTCTTCTGGTTCCGGTTCTTCTTCTTCTCTATCAACTTCCTCATGCTCTTCCACATGATGGTGAGGATAGTATGGATAAGGAGATTGAGTTGTTGTCGTTGTAGTTATCTCAGGTTCCTCCTCTTCCCTTTCCTCTTCTTCCTCCAGGTCTTCTTCACGGTGCGTCGGTGGAGGTTCATATTCCTCTTCCTCGTCTTCTCTCTCAATCTCATTGCCTCTTTCCGGTTCTCTAACCTCTGGAGAAGCTTCCGGTTCCGGTCTTCTCTCTTCTTCTTCTTCCTCCTCCACCTCTTCTGTTGGTATCTCTTCCCTTTCTCTATCGACCTCTTCTTGCTCATCATCTCTTCCAGTTGTGGTGTACCGTTCCAAATCCTCCCTTCCTGTCTCCTCAATTTCTACACTTTGTTGAGGTGTCACTTCCTCACGCTCAACTTCCACTTCATTTTCACTTTCTATTGGTTCTTCCTCCTCCTCCCTCTCTGGTTCGGGCTCTCGTTCTCGTGAATAATACCCATTCTCTTCTTGTTGTTCCTCAACCCCGTACCCATCATCCCTATCCTCCGATTCGGGTTCAGGTTGGGGCGCACTCGTACTTTCTTGCTCTTCCTCTACCTCAACTTCTTCCCTCCTTTCCTCCTCCTCTTCACTTCGCTCTTCTTCTGCAGACGGTGGTGGCGGGGGTGGTGGTGCTGGTGGCTCTGTAAAATATCCCTCATTCGCTGAAATTTCATAGCGTCGTCTATCCGCCTCATATTTTTCCTCTTCATACTGCTCACTATCCGTCTGTTCCTCATCATTATCCTCAAAATATGGTGGAGGTGTTGTTGTAGTCGTCGTACTAGTCGTGGTTGTCCTCTCTTCTACCTCTTCTGGTTCGTCTTCATCTTCCTCTTCTTCATCATCCCTTCCCCCATTGCTTCCATTTCCGTCATCTTCCTCTTCCTCCTCATCTCCATTCCCATTTTTACTTCCGTTACCACCCTCCTCATAATTGTCATAGTATTCTTCCCCATCTCCCTCCTCTTCCTCTTTCTTTGCGCCTCCCCCTCCCCCATTCTCCTCTTCATATTCATAATCCCCATTATCTTCATAGGAGTCTTCAGTCTGTCGATGACTTCTGTACAAAATCCTATCGCTGATAAAAAAAACAAGGGAAAACTTGTGTGCTTATCAACATCAACATTATCCTCCAAAATAATACGGAAGCAGTTAGAAAAAGCAATGATAACACAAACAACAACAAGAAAGCAAATGAACTCTTTCCAGTCTCGCATCGTCGTCGTCATCATCATGCATCCGCATGAGCATTTTTATCTTATCAACAGTCGCTAATTACCCTCCGCTCACAACACAAGCCGAGAAGAGTGACAAGGAATGAATGGAACTGCTAAAGGTCAACTGGAAATATGCTCTTGGCTCTCTTCCTCTTCGCGCTATTACCAAAGAAAGGTCATGATCGGTCATCATCATTTCTAGACACTGAATCATCATCATCATCATCATTTTAACAACTAATCGCAAGCTGGCAAAGATAAATATGCACGGAAAGAGGAGGCTCATCACTCAAAAACTTCCCAATCCCTTGCCAACTCAACTGCTGTGTCCCGTGTAAGCTCTCATCTTGTTCGAGCGTTACGCTACGGTTCCCAATGACAGACCAGCGGAGAGAGGACACGTTTTACACTCACGCATCTTTTACAGAGTGTTTTCTTTCCTTTCAATATTTTTGTGTTTTTGGTACTCCTCCAAAAGACAAGAGCGATGAGGAGTAAAAAAAATGAGTGAGAAGGATTCGAATTCCGGGTTTCTTGTTGTGCACGATGGGAGCAGATCAGATCAGGGTTGAGGACTACAAAACTTGTTCGTGGGTTCATTGAGAGAAACAGTGAGATAAGAACGACGACGTTTGAGCGACGGTGCGGAACGAATGAGGAGGATAATTGAGAAAAAAGCTTTTGGGAAAAAGTTTCCTTTGGACTGGATTCCAATTCCAATCCACATGAATGCGTGGAGAGTTGCGTGAGTGTGTTTATGTAATTCTATCTGTGTGCTACTGCCATGCCATGCCAATCCCATCATCATCCTCATCCTTTCTTTTTTTTGATGGGTTGTCAATGACGCTAAAAATTTATTTCTCTCCACTCATTTCAATATGTCAACTGATCCTTGAGTGAGTTTTCTCAATGGTTTCTGACTTTTTTACTCCTCGTAAAAAACAGACATCGAGACTCATTTCGAACAAAATGATGATGGTGGTTATGTTCTGTTATGGGATGGCGGAGTGCGTAAATTTGAGGGGAAAATGTGTGCGTTGGCCTGCTCCTTTATCGTTTTAGCAGACGCAAATAAAATGCGGTTTGAGGCATATCATACATGCTTACATAATTGATTGATTTATGGGGAAGCTTGTTTGTCATCCAATTTAGAACAAGGATGACAACCTTTTTGTGCGAATTCTTGCGCAATTTTTTGCCCTAGCTTGCTGACTGACTAACCTGTGTCTAGAGTGGAGAACGGGTTCTTCCAAGATCCAATCGTCATGATCAGCTCCAACTCGGATGGGGGTTGCTGGCACCGCAGCCTTTGTTTTTGGGCCTCCCCCACGTTTTCTCAATCCTTTGGAACTGGTTTTGGACTTTGGGCTCAAACTACTATCCACTGGGATAAAACAATAAAATGAGTGGTTTTGTGGAAACAGTGGATGCATCAAATTGCATGAATGATGAAACAGTAGCAATTTTTTTATGTATGAAACTTTCCCGGGGTGAATTCACAAAGAGAATGTATGTGACGTACATATGTACCTGCTATACAAATCAAGAGGATGAGAACAAAGGTGAAATGAAGCTTGGTCTTTGTTCCAGACTTCATTTTTAGTTCCGGGCCGAGAGGAAGTTGGAAATCCGAAATGAATTAGATTAGATCCTTTTATGTCACTTTTTCACTCAAAATCTCACAAAAAGATGACACTAAAAACTAACGCCTTGCTTTAAAGGGAGAGTGTAACCAACGGACAATTTTTTTTCACGAGAGACCGGAGATCACTTCTTTTCACAACCAAACTTGGTACTGACTTGACTTTCGTTGACACTTTGAGTTCACACAGCCACCAGGAAATGAGTATTGATTGGGACAAGCGAGGATCCTCACTGATTACTCTTGCCAGCCAACTCCAAGCTGATATAGTTGGATTGCTGAATTGCTGGTTGAGAAATAATGTGAAGTGAAACCAAGACAGAAAATTGTTTGTTGGGAGCAGAGTTCAAAAAGTTAACTGCTCCTCACATCACCACATCTCTCGTCATCTTGTTGCAAAGAAGGAGTTGGAGAAGAACAAAATGATAAGTTTTGGTTGTGTGAGGTTTTTTTTATGAAAATGATACGCTCTTCACTCACTCTCAGCTTCTCTTTTCAACTTGTCTATTTCACTTTAAAATGGAGTGCACAGCCACATACACAGTGGAAAAGGGGATGCGAATGATGATGCGATGTGTGAATGTGAGAATGAGAATCCTTTCTGGCTTCCCTGTTCTATTACTCCTCTTTGTTCACTTACGATTGGATTGGAATGGAAGGATTGAGGCTGAAATGAAGCCGGTAGTGATCTAATGCTTGCTTTTTAGTCACAAAAATTTGTTGAATGTTGGATTCTTAAATGCTTGATAATCTTGATAAAGTTGTGTTGTCTTGAGTGGGATTGAGTGTCGTGTGTGGCCAGTTAGTTAGTTAGCAGAAGACTTCTTTGTCCCTCTACTTCACATTTTGGAATGAGCAAGATGAGTTGAGATGAGATGAGTATCTTGCTCTGGTGCGTAATGAAAGGGATGAGGTTTTGGAATTGGGAAGAGAGTTTTGAGCGAAAAAAGGAAGAAAAAATTATTTTGACGAGGAAAAGAGAGTGGAAGAGAAAATCCTTTGTCAAATGCTTTTTTTTCATGTTCAAAAGCTTGAAAGAAGAATGGGAGTGAGTTAAGTAGAAAAATGTGATCATTTGGCAGTGTGGTAATCTCCTCGTCATCTCATTCTAATTTCATGCCATGGAAATCATGAACCAGGAATGGGCAATCAGATTATTTTCATCGCTAAAACTTTATTCATTTATTTATTGTACAATACCATTTAACAGCTAACAACAACGCATTTTATTATTATTATCCTATTTTAAACCCAACATATGATAGTATTGATGTGACTTATTTAATTCACATAACAAATAATTTTCTTCCAAAAAAAATTGTCAAATTATCCATGATTTGCCAAAATATATTCAAGCATTAACTTTCTAAAACTAAATTTACTTAAACCTTAACTCCCAATGGATAAATTAAAAGAAATGACAATATAGAGAGCTCCTGTAAGCTACCCATCTCTGCTCAACATCTATTTTAACTCCAGTTCATGTTCCTAAACTAAACTACGAGGAGCATTAATGCGAAACATGCATCAACTCTGTTGCATTTTTACAAACTAGACTTATCTCGGAGCAATTTCGAAACAAAAAACAAACGCTTGTTTACTTCCTCATGATCATGATCATCATCTCCCCATCTCTCTTCTTCGTCTTCCTCCTCCACCTCATCTGTAAAGCTTATATTATTAAGCTATTCGACATGAGCGGATGGATCTTGGAAAAAATACAAAATAGCTACCTACGCAATAAACTTAAGTAAGCAGCTTCGTCGTCTCACTCCAGCCAGCGAGTTGACATCTCCTACAATTTCCTACATATTTTTAGTCTCCCGAAAACTCAACTACAAAAAAATTACTTGTATATCCACCTCCTGCTTTGAGAAGAAGAGAAGAACGCATAACATAAACATGATCATCAACAGCTTACTGATTTCTTTTTGTAAAACTGCATTATTTGCCATCAACTCTCTTTTTCTCCGCACACATATCAATATGAACTTCAAAAGCGACATAAATTTTTGTCGGTCTTTTGAAAAAGGGAGATCAAGAGCAAATGAGAGGGATGAGGAAAACAAACAGCTCTATATTTAGAGTCAATGCCCTAATCCCCTTCTTCCTAGTTCAACCTAATGGAGACGACACAGAAATGGGATGCGCACAGGAAAAAATACGACCAACAACTAGTATAACTCGTAGAGAACAAGTCTCTTTGGCCAGGAGTAGAAAAAGAAGAAAACTCGTTTGATCTTGATGACGATTGAGGGAGGATGTTGATCATGATCATCATCATCATGCTCACATTAATCACGAATCAATGGCAATAAATAAAGCCAATACCTAAATGTTAAACTTCCCTTCAACTCAGCTCATGATTATATTAGCTAATTGATTCAAAATCACTGTAAAAATGGAATGCATGTCAAATCACAAAGTTATGTCCATGACCGCGTTACGCAATGATTGACTGGATTACGTTTTACACTCATTTTGGCTGAGGGTCAAGATTCAAAGAATGAGACTGATATTGAAAAATACTGGCTGAAACAAGAGTTAATACATCTTAAAACAAAGGTGAAAATCTTTACGTATGCCACTTTACGTCGTTTCAAGATCATCCTAATTTTACCTAACTTCCATGATGTTTGCGGTTCTAATTAATTATTAATCAAAATAAGTTAATGCTATTTCGCTAGCAACCTAAGGTGCATATACGCCAACCCTATTCTACTAAAACTAAACTAGAGAGCTAACCGGATTGAAGAACTTCTAATATACATAGAAAAATATACTAAATTTCTAATCTACACATTATTCTAAAACAAAGCCAAGTTATTCCAATTCATTTAAAACCATATCCATCAAAAGAGGCTCCATAACATTGCCATTAATTAGCTACTGGTCGACATCTTCAGACTCGCTTTCAGTGTCTGGGCGGAAATAGCCAGTTTGAGCGACTGGCATATGCCACAAAACATAATTGAATTTGTTGATACGGGAAGGATCCCTACCGTGAAAATCCTTAACGTGGTCCTTCAACGCGCGCAGAGTGGGGAATACGTCATCACATCCAAGACTGCACCACCACACACTCCTTTTCTTTTTTGGGTGGGCTTGGAACTTCTGCTTCCCCGGCCTCCACACACCCTGCTGTTCGGAGGTTTCATCAGCTTCATCCGTTGTAGAACCAGCTTCATCTTCAGCATCATTTTCGCTATCGGTATCATCGTCATCATCACAAACGATGTGAAGCGGACCTCCACAGTATGAGGTAGACTCAATAGACCGGCTTGGACCTGCAACGGCTACGGATCAAAATAAAAACACTTTTAGGTGGCGAAGTAATTCATATAAGATAACAAATTAAAATAGGGAGTGCCATACGCTCTTCGCGTTGTTCAATTTGTTCAACAAAACGCCGTTTCTTAGGAGGCATTGAATTCTTAATTCCCCACAGATAGCGCCTATTGAGAGAATAAAATGGGCACAGTTATGTAGTGGGGTCTTTTCCTATAAAATGTGTTAGCAAAAATATCAATGACTTCATACCGTTCCTTTGCTTCGTAATCATCATCCGCATCTTTCATGAGGTTTTCTGCCGCACCGTTACAAAACTTTACCTCACTGGAGTTGCCACTCACGGCAGTAGAAACTGGCTCGGTTTCGCCACTAACGGCAGTGTAAACTGGCTCGGTTTTGCCTTCGACATCCAAATTCACCTCCAAATCTTTTTCCACAACATCCGACTGCTTCTCAGACTCCGCAAGATCAGAAGAGGTTTCCCCTTCCTCCACAGTATCGGTTACGGGAGGAACTCCTGTGAAACAAAGATGAAAATCAAGTTATCTTCCAAAGTCTCACGTCACCCCCTTTGAAATGTAAAATGAGTAACAATTTACCATTTGTAGTCGCGTTGTTGTTTGCATCATCACCACTGCCCGTTTCAGCTTCTCCTGAGACTTCATTGAGCGAGCTAAAAGTATAATTGGAACATGATGAGAATAAGGTTAATGTGGCTATGCAATTAGGAATGAAAAAGATTTATTTTTACCGTTTCTCGTCATCTTTCTTAACATCTTCACAATCCCCAACGCTCTCCACAACTTTTGTCGGAGTATCTGCCTCTTTTTGTTGGTCCTTGATTTCCATTTCCATCTTGCTCGGTTCTTGTACAGCTACATCCGGAGTTAAATCCATTTTCGAGTCGGTACTGGAAGAAACATGATCGTGTTTAGCTAGAACGTAATCCATACCCTGTCTTAATTCTTCACGTCTCTGTTTGACAAACTCATCTTTACTCTCACTGGTCCAGTACGTAATTCGCCCATTGACCAAGCAAAATGACTTCAATACGTTTTTAGGTCGAATTGCCATTTTGGTTTGTATTAAAATGGAAATTTTAGGTAAAAGTTAGCTACGTCTGCACTGACAGATACAAAGAATTCTAAATAAGATTTGCGAGATCGGCTTCAATAGTAGCGGAACGAAGACTAAAGACGACCGAACTGGAAAATGAAAAATGGTTTTTGCCTACACGGTGTTTCGTACATCATTCTGGTCACACCATTTGTATACCCTTCCAACAGCATAAATATTGATGAGTGAGACTCAAAATGCATATAATTAAAATGCATTGCATATGAGATAGAAGGAGTGACAACTCTTATTTTTTAATACCTTAAAATTACGATCTAGATTTTGTCTTCAGTTCAGCAGCTAACTCATCAACACAGTCATAAAAACGAAATCATCGACAATTTAAACTTACGACTGTGGCTTGGCTCAAGGATTTTGGTAAGGTGATAATAGGATGGAATTGGGACGATGGGGATATGAAAAGGGATTAAAATGCGACAACAGATCATATAATATAATGGCTACAAAAAATCCAAGCTGAACTTACATACCTTCCTTTTTCAGCCAAGATTTAATGGCTACCACGATGCTTTTTTCTGCTGTAGGATTTCGTTGTTCCTAAAAATATCTATGCGAATATTAAATGGCTTGTGTATTGCGTAATCAGCACTTTCGGAAAATGATTTACTGAAAGAATATTAACGCCACTGATCAAAACTCAGGTATCAATATTCAATATGGATTTATACTGCTTTACCAAATATGCTTTAGAGCTGTACTAAGATATTTATGACTCTGACGTGTCATGATCTTAAATTTAGAAGTGCAATTAAATCAGCCATTCAGAGACAATAGATGAATGCCATGTAACCCATTTAAAAGGCGGCGACTTCCATAATTAACCTAATTAGAGTTCAATACTATGCATATTATTTTATGCATTGATTTGCATGACATGAAATGAAATGAGGCTTGATTTTGAGTCTTTGAAGCTGTAAGACAATGAAAAATTCCAGGAAATGACATGACACAAGGAGACACAACCTCTCAATCCCACCTAGCCAATGACAATGCGACACACTGCCTCATCCGAGCATCAGAATCATTGACAGCTTCTTCCCATCAAATCAAGCCAAACCATGCCTCGTTCCTTCTCCGTCCCGTCGTCATTTCTCATTCTCTTCTTTGATTTCACGGGTTTCACAGGTTGTCCTCAGTCGGAGAGCCACCGTCACTTTGAGCAGACTGAAATTTCGTCTATTATTTACATTTTTTGGACAGCAGAAATGAGATCAGTATCAGTGCGTGCAAAAAGTACTAATTAATTGCTCCACTTTTACTTATCTTGCTTCTGCTCTCCATCTCACATCATATTTACTCAATACTGGAGAAAAACTGGGCAGAAGACGAGATCATTTTTTGGGAAAGGATCATCACTACAACCAATATGGTTGGGAACCATACGGCCAGTTTTCTAAATTGTAACATTGATTGGCATCTCAGGCTCAGCGTTTATATTTTTTATAACGCTAAGCCTGAGTTTCCATTCCATTTACGATTTAAAATCATCATTTTCTTCCACTCCAAGAAAAGGGATGAGGAGCTCACAGGAAATAACGCAATTCCAACTCAGAAGGAGGTGGATAATTTGGCTGTGTGGAAAACATCCGTACTTATTCAAATGACCTGACAGGATTTGGTTAACCGAGCTTCCAGTGCTTAAAACGTTTTCTTTGACACGTTATTCCATAATAATATTCATGTGTAACATTCTGAAAATTCGTCATTCTGACCATATAGCAATGAGAAATTTGGTATTAGTGATTAGCGATAGGTACCTACGTTAAAGGCATGCCGTGCCGTGCTCTTTATTCTATAGGACCAAAGCATGAGGTAAGAAGCGCATGAGTCATATCAGGAGTAGATGTTATGCATTAGCTTGGCATGTAAATGGCACCCGGTATCGGCAGTTTGCATATTTTTTACTCAACTTTTTCATGTTGTAGAAATGGTTATCATCATATTTCTTGAAACAAAGAGATTTACAATTAATTAGCATGATAAGCAAACCTTATTTAAACAATGGAGTACGCGCTTATGCCAACTCTGGGGAATAAAACCCCAAAATTCCTCTAGATTCATCATCTTAAGGGATTACTGTTAGGCCAGGGCTTTGCTGAATACATTTAAAGCTGTCTAAGTTCATTTCTGTACAAAATTCACGACAAGATATGCAAATTTCTATCAAAACGCTTGTCCAGCCCTTCACAATCAGCGGTTGACTTCTGTTGCGAAATGTGCTAGCCAGATATTGGTGGCTGAGAATCAAAATGCTACCGATATTTGAATAGTACATTGCGTGCGAAGATTGCTTCAAATGTTTTTCAAATGGAAATGGAGTTCGAGATCGAGGGAAAATAGCCAGCTAAACGAGATTACAAGGGACCAATAATGGCTTACTGTCACATCAACTAAATAATGAGGAACAAGGGTTTTAGCATCAAAGGTTATCGTATAAGTCCCACTGTGCGCATAGTATCATTAAATGGTAGCATTATATAAGCATCTACTAAATCTGTTTAATCCGTCATCATCCCATCACCTAAGCTAAGCTTTCGGAAGCCTAAACAGGTGCTCATGTCCATCACTCTTTCTACCATTGTGTTTGCATCACATTAGTAGCACAGTCTGGTTTTATTGGTACTCAAATCGAGACAATTTGCATAACAGACGCTATAAAAGTTGAAGCGCATCAAATTAATGTTTACGCCATGTCAATTGTGTAATGCAATCCGTAGACTTTGTTATGGTCAGTCACAACATCCTAATCACATTCCGTTTCAAGATAAAAAGTGACAAGTGGCATAGCACCCCACAAAAATGGAGTACGCCACAGCATCATGTCCTTTCGCAGCAAAACCACAAGCTTTAATGTCTCATTGCCCCATAATTGGAACTTGAAATCACCTTATTAGGGACAAAAGTATCTATCTCTTAACGGTGGCGTCTTTTAATTCTGATTGCATAATCTCCTATTGCCCCGTTGACGCAGAGTCTTATCAAAAGATTCATTTACTCATCATGTCATGCTATAGGGTAGCTCTCTGCTGCTGCTGCTGAAGAGCAGCGTTCTGCGCTCCATCGTCTTCTTCCGGCTGAGTTAACACAATGTATCAGACAGTAGAAGGCATCTAAAGATTGTTGTTTGTTGCGCCCAGAGTGTACACGTAGCCAGCCAGACCGCAAAGCAATACGGCAACGTAACGAACGGCACTCTCATCCTTTGGTCTGGTATAACATTATATAGTTGATGCTGATGATGAGCGCAATATGCATCCACATCTACAAAAAATCATGCAGTGGTGTACTTTTATGTATCATATGAAAATACATTGTATGATGCGAACGAGAGAGAGAGAGAGAAACGAAAAGAGAGATGTCGAACACTAGCAAACTACTTGACTGATATTCACATCAACAAAATCAAGGTCATCGCCAATGAGAGCACAAAACATCAACATCATCAATCAGCATAGATCCGATAAATAGCATTACTGATCAGCAGCAGCAACATCATATTTTGGAGTAGTGCTAGCCGAGTTCTAACAGTCTTTTATAAAATCTTCCCCCTTTTAGTATACCAGGAAGGGTGGAAGGTGGAGGTGGAGAGATGAAAATAAGGTGAAACGACGAAGCTGCATTTTTTAGTTAGTTAGTTATTTTCCAACGCAAATGTCCTCTCAATGGATGGACCCGGAGAATGTCGGGGGCACAACGTACTTTTACACAACTGCTCAGGTGGAGGAAGCCCAGAATACGGTGGAGGAGGATCCTGGAGGACCCTTGGTGTTCCCGTCATACTCCGTGTATGGTGGACAGCCGCCACCTCACATGAAGGATCACTTTGGGGCTACTTCTCATAACCACCATCAGCCACAGCCGCATATTCATCATCCTCATGGGAACTCGACTGGAGCTGGTGGTGGGAATGGTGCTGGAGGTGGAGGAGGCAGTGAGAGAATATCCAACTTGGGACCACCTACCAACCCCATTGTCCATCCTACCTTGCCCCACCACCACCAAAATAGTTACTTTGTGCCGGAAGAAGTTAAGCTGGAGTTGATGCATCGGAGTGCGGTGCTCCTCTCTCAACCTAATCCCAGCATGTATCAGGAGGTGCCGGGGCAGGTGGATCATTATCATGAGTTGTGTCCCCTCGAACATCACCATCATGGGCATCATCCTCAAAAATCGTCCAGCTTTGGCTATCCATCCACAGTGTATAAAGCTGTCAACTCAAAAAACGGGTTCACATACTGCCTCCGTAGAATACACGGTATGAAACTAGATAAGGCTATAAAAGTAAGAAACTCCGAGGTAAATGATGTAATGGTTTAATTATATGTCTATCTTGACTTTCCCCAGGTTTTCGCTTGCCTTCCGGAAAGTGGTTGGGACTGATTGAGGCGTGGAAACAGCTCAATCATTGCAACCTTATTCAACTTCGTGAAATATTTACCACCAAAGCCTTTGCTGACAATTGTAAGTGAGCTTAGATTTGTTTTAAATTAGTATCTAAAAAATTGTATTTAATTAAATTTATTTAAATCTTGCAGCACTCATATTCGTCTATGACTACTTTCCAATGTCGGACACCCTCATGGCTCGCCACTTCACACGGAACAGCCAGCTCAATGGCTACGTGGATCCATTTAGCACTGGAGATCCCGCTGTGCCCCGACCTTACAGTCATCAACGAAACTCACTTTTGAAGCATCAAGCCAGTAAACATTGATTTTTTCTATCAACATATTTTTTTCTGAGACAAAGATTTTTTCTCCAAATTTTGAAAGTGAAAAGTTTGAAAGAAAGAGAGAAAAACGTGAAAACTTTTGCTAGATTTGCTCCCCGAAAACCTGCTCTGGGCTTACATAGTCCAGCTAGCTCAGTAATCCGCACTATTCACACGGCTGGGCTGGCAGTCCGTTCCTTGATCCGACCAAAGTGCTGGTGACCTCCCGAACCCGTCCCTCCATCCGCCTCAACTGTTGCGGCGTGCTGGACGTGATCACCTACGATCCGAACGCGAACCACGCCACGCTCACGCCCTTCTACCAACAAGAAGACTTGGTGGCTTTGGGCAAGCTCATTCTGGCGCTTTCATGCAACTCCTTGTTGGCCGTGCAGAGGGAAAATCTAGTTGTGGCTGGTGGCGCTCCTACTCGTCCGACTTGAGGAATCTGATCATTCATCTCATGAATCCGAGGGGGGCTTCCAGTCGCTCCATAAATGACATTATGCCGATGATCGGTGCACGCTTCTACAACCAGTTGGACTCTGCCAATGCCAGGGCAGAGCTGCTGGAGCATTACCTAGCCAAGGAGATTGAGAACGGGAGGCTATTTCGCCTTCTCGTCAAAATGAATACAATTATCGAACGACAAGAGTAAAGAAAAACACTTCAAGCATTTTTTTAAAAATACCATAGCCACGTTCTAAACTGAACGTTCAGTTTCCATGATATCAATTCTCCTTTTCATTGAGTAAAATTAATATTTTAAATTTTTTTCCTTCCCATTTTCAGGCTCAATCAGGACCCTCAATGGTCGGAAACGGGGGACCGCTACTTGCTAAAGTTATTTCGTGACTATGTGTTCCACCAAGTAAGTGCGGATGGGAGACCTTGGCTGGATATGTCGCATGTAATCTACACTCTCAATCGTCTTGATGCTGGAACAGTTGAAAAGGTTTGGAAAATCTAAGAATCCTCAATCAAACCCCAAGCTCATTCCGGCTCTTATCAACTTCAAATTTTGATTTGCAGGTTTGTCTCATGTCACGTGATGGCCAGAACGGTAAGAATAAGACTCCACCGCACGTTCACGTCGACAGAAGCTCAACAACAGATGTAAAATAGAGAACAAAGTCATATTCGCGACGAGGATTACCTCTAGTAGTGCAGCATATAGACACAGGCTAAGCGGCCCCGCGATCCCACCCCACAACCCACGACGGCAAGCCCCTATTACCATCACACTCTCCCGAATAGTGCCCTTAAGCCAATACTGATCGACGCAGATAATAACACAGACCAAGACAACAATAGACAAAAACAAAACAATACAAAATAAAACATAATAACAAACCAATAAAGAGCAAAATAATCTAATAAGACAAATTGTACGCATGGACCATAGTAGCCAAGTGGAAAGCACACTATATAGAATAGACAATAAGCATAAAGATAACACGAACTCATAAGAGTAATACAACATATAATAAATCCAGAACAAGAAATACAATAATAAACAAATACACCTTACCATACTTCATCAAAAACACAATGAGCAACGATAGAACTGAGGCCTCTTATCTACTTCACTAAACTACCTCTACTACTACTACTTACTCGATAAACATGCAACTAAACACAAAAAAAACAACGAAAGAATGACAACATGATAGTAGACATAAAGAGAGAGAAAGTAAAACGAAAATAAAAAAGACACAACTCACGATAAATTAATACAGACATCAATATACAGAATCACAACTAGATAAAATAATAATATAAAAAAAAAATAAAAAAACAAAAAAAAATTACAATCGTCTAGTACCCCAACCCCGCTCGCTTCGCATCATATGAAGTCTATCATTTCCCTTCATCAACAATACTATTTAAAATGTGAAAGTATGATACAACGTAGTCTAATAATAGCTAGTTACAACTATTTTTATTCAAGTTTTTTCCCAGCCAACCGTCACCACACCACCACCTTATTTGCCCTTCAACTCAATACATCACAGCCAATTTCCCATTCCTTTTTTACCTGGCCTTAGCCCCAACCAACCAACAATAGCACCACCAAAAACCACCTCTCATGTCATCTCAGTTCCGTTTCAATTTACATTTGAAGTTGAATATGAATGAATGAGTTTTGGTAACAAAAAATAATCAACAAAAAACATGGAAACACTGTACAAAAATGTATTTGCTTAAAATGAAACAATGAAATATTTTCCAAATTCCTTTCAGTTTTTTAAAAAGGGAAAATCAACTGAAGTTAACTATTCTACTGATTGTGAAACGAATAAGGGTACTCATCACTTTAATACATGTGATATTTGGAGTGATGATGCCTCAAATATGATATTTGATGTTGCGGGTGTATGAAACAAAAAAAAGAGTTTTGTTTTGATTTCAGTTTTATCTGATTGTGTCTGTGTTGCTTAAATCAACTTTTGTGAATTATTTTGTGGGTATTATCAATTAGTTATAGGAAAAAGTGAAACTATATTATTTTGAAACAAAAAAATACATTGTAACGCGATAAAACATAAAGCATTCCAAAAAAAGCATAAATGAAAATGTTATGATGATGAAGAGAAAAAAAAATGTGAAAAGGAGAAAATAAAGAAAAAATGATAAAAATGAGTAAAATGTAATTCAAACCTGGTGTTGTTTCAACAACTGTTTTTAAAACTTTATTTGGCATAAATTTATCTTAGGTTTACAACCATCTATATTAAAAATAGCATTGTCATGATGTGTAAAGTCATTTAAATTCACTGGTACAGTTTTCAAGGTATTCTTTGGACGGAATTTGTTTTTGTTTAGAGAGATTATCATAGAGAGATTCATAAGTTATCATTGTCATTCTCAACTTGTTAGTTTAGAAAAAATGTATAAAAGTTAGAAAACTTGGAAATAGAGTTAATTTATAAGTGAACATGGATGTCGATGGTGTTGTTTTTAACTAGTCTACACCTCGATCTCCCTTCCGTAAGTGGTGGGTTGTGGAATTTCCACGGGTGGAGAGTCATATCTGTGAACCACCTGCTGCTGAAATTGTTGTGGTAGCTGCTGAATTTGATACTGTTGTTGGGAAGGGGGATGGTGGTATCTTTGCTGTTCCTCCGGAGAATATCTTCGCCCCTGCCCGTCCGTCATCGTTCCCATTCTCATCATTGGCTCGAGGCTGGGCCGAGCACGACTGTGATGCGCTCCGTCTGCGTCTTCACTCTGGCACAGATGCGGTCCCCGTAGATGAGGATGACCATGATGATAAGAATCATGAGAAGGGCGATTATCGCCACTGGAGGCCAGAGAGGGAACAACATTGTGGGAAGAAATAGATAAGTTAAGGAAAGATGAGATTACTTTTCAGCAATTAGAATTTGAGAGAGCTCTGGTTGTAGAGTTAGTGGTGGCTGGTTGTGAGGAGAGTGTATAAACACCGGAAATATTATCCTGAAATAAAAAAGACAGGACTTAAATTAGGATTTTGTATGACAAACGCAAACAAGAATGTAAAAAACACATGTGGTGTAGGTTGTCTTACCGATTTCCCGTATTGGGATCCCTCCAGTACTGTCGATAAGGTGAGCAGCAGCAAAGAACAACGTTGAGAAGGATAATGCTCAGCCCGAACAGGGTACAAATGGTAATCCCAACGTAAAAGCCGGTGTAGTCAGAGTAGTCAGGCCCGGTGCTCACAAATTCCGGATTTTCACGCCAATCTTCAAAATCACTTAATACCGACATGTCTTTCCTTCAAATCCTCATTTGAATTCCTGCTCAATCCTGATGGTTTATCAAATATTTTCAAGAAATCAAGCCACTCAAAAAATTCCTGTTGTCAAGAACGAAATGGAGCACAAGCATGACAACTTGCTAAACGTCACCACAATTGTCAAACTATGATTGGCTAAAAAATGAATTATAAATTAACAAAAAATATTTGCTTCTCAGAAAAGTGCAACGACGAAAAACAATGGGGAAAAGGGTGTAAACAGGACTGGAATGCATTGTTTGACTTGACGCTTTATTTCCCATGCTAGGGATACACACACACCTGCCATGAACATCAACGGGGCTGAAAACTCATTCCAATTGAATCTACAGACATTCAGTATCCATAAGAAATTCACGCAACATATTTCAGCACCTCATCATATCACCCCCAGAAGTCAGAACTTCCATGCCCGTTTAGAAGTCTACAGGTACATTATTTACCTGCCTCAAGTCAAATAGAATACTCATTCATCCTGTCCTGCTCCAGCAGCGTTGCATACATTTAGCGTGGACAGGGTAGCCAAGCTTTTTCCTCAATACATGTTTACCTGTCTTTGTTGTCAAGTCAGAAACAGCATCAGCTTATCTAGTGCTTTGCTTAACATTTGAAATATTCAAACCATTGATTTATCTCAAGTAGTCCCATAAATGCACAATGTGCAAGCTTCAAGGTGGCCTGGAAGCGGCGGGAGGTATCCAAGATTAAAAAACTATTCAAGTCCATACAACTAACAACTCATTGTAGTGGAATGTGAAAAGCCGTACAGCAAATCCTACTGAAAACGTCGAGACAGTCAACAGTGTGTCAAAAGTTGTGAATAATATTAAAATACTCTTGACTCCGACCTGATTACAAATGCGGCGTCTTTTAATCTTAAGTAAAGTGTGGATAATAGTTTAAAACTGAAGGAGTTAAAGCTGTGTAGAAAATACTGCTACAAACTGAAATGACTTAGTTTCCAAATCTAACTCAGGTTTTAAAACTTGTCACTGCCAATCATCAGTCAGAAACCTTGGTTAAACCAATATTTAATCTACGAATTTTGTAAGTGACAGTGAAAGAGTTTAATTTAGAATTGGAGAGAGGTGTAGAGAGTAACATTGAAAGAATTGGTTTATTTTGTGGGGTTTCAGAATATTACAAGGCCAAAATGAAAGTGCTGGAGCAAGGCACATCCGGAAATGTGCCGGTGAGCGACGTGGTCATCGGCTCTGGTGAGCTGTGGCTCCTTCCCAAGGAGCTGTATGAAATGCTGGAAAGAATCACAAAGGAGCCCGAACCCTCAGATCAGCTTATCAGCGAAGTGGACCGGCTTTTGACGAGACACTCTGCTGATTTTGCTTCCCTGTTTGGAATCAAGGTAATCATTGCACAACTGACAAATGGTTAAGCATAGCATTTGTTTTTAAAATGCACATGAAAAACATAATTTATTGAACTGAATTGCCTTATTTTTGCAGCCACGTAATCCAGTGGATCGTGAGGAGTTGAAGAAATGTGGGAAGGAGGGAACCTATTTGAAGGGCTATAGTGGAAAACATGTAATTGACTACATGCTTGTTAATGAAGCCATGCTACTCTCAGACATGTTTCAAATTAACGAGTTTCTCGCCCTGGATCTCCTCACTGTTGGTGAGCATCTGCAACCATTAATTAGTACGAAAATGTATATTATTTCCATATTAAATCCTAATTTTATACGTTACAGCTGAAAACGAGATTGAAAACTACCCAGGATGGCCCCGAGGTCTCATAGCGGTCAGCATGTTCTACGAAGGACGTCTTTCCCTGATTGCATCTCTTGTCAAAATGATGCGTATCTGTCCAGGTCGTACTTGGAATTCACGCATGCACCCCAACATTCTTCAGCTCTTCCGTCGAACCCTCAACTCGGTGTACCGCGAGGACATGATGGATCGGCTGGTCGTCCTCCTTGAACAATACAATCTGGACAAAGAGATAGACATTTTGGACAGCCGCCTCGCCCTCGGAGACTTCCGTCATCGTCAAACCATCAAAAAAGTCATTCTGGATATCCGGGAAGGAATAGCAAACTGCATCTTCTGCTATGGGGCGCAAAAGGAGGTTAGGTGGGCGGAAGTCATGCGAGTTCTCGACTACATCAAACTCCACATCTGCCGCGAGGAACGGAGAATCATGAGAGATGATGTGATTCTCATTGCTGCCGTTCTCTTTGCCATAGACCATAACCTGCACCCTTCCGACTGTAACGTGACGTTTGGACTCAGCCTCCGAAAATATTTAAGGGACAATGACAACTCCTTCAAATGCATGGAAATGTGGGACTTGTTTCGACTCAGCTTTCTTATCAACGCTCACAAAGCTCCTGCTGATGCACAGACCACTTCTCCACTCCCACCTTCGGCAGGACCTCATGGAGACTCGTTCCTTAACCCTATTGCTCCAACAGCCAAGTCTCTGCTGGAGGAGGACACCGAGTTTGAGTTCACTCGCAACGTCTTTGGCTTTCTGCAGCGAGAGATCTTTTCCAAACCCGAGTTTTACGTGTCAGATGAAATCATTTCCCGAGTGTTTCATGGCTACTTCACAGACTTCATCATACACATGCCACTCAAGCTCAAGGAGATCAAGTATCGCTCCGAAGAAGCAGTCAGAACCACTCTGATATGCCAAGATCAAGGGATCCTCACCGGGCTTCAGAATGTGCCCGAATATGAAAGCTTCTTGGAATGCCTAGGAGAGTTCTACGGTCACGATCAGTATGAGCTGGGCTCCTTCTTCTTTCTGGATGACGACGTCCAATGTCTCCCCCTCTCAAAGTTGGTGAGGAGCTGTTGTCTAGAGTCACCCGCCTTGTTTCTCTGCGCTATGCGCTTCTTAGCGGGAGTCAGCAACGGGAATCCTGCCGCCATGTTCGACCTCCTCCGCCAAAATGGACATAATGCAAGTTTGGAACACTTTTTCGACTCTATTTTGCGCTACATCAACACCTACCACTCCAATTCTATGGACGAATATGCTGCGCAAGGGCTAGGCAGAGCACAACCTTCATTTTTTGCCATGAACCCTGTTGAAATCAAGGGTTTCTGCGCATATCTTCAGCTAGTCGAAACGGTTTGTGCGAAGCACGAAGGGGCTCGTGCATTCTTCACAAGTCAGAAACCCATGTGGGTGAGAAACATCATGGAAATGTCGAAGGTCAGAAAGATTCCAAGAGAAATCAGGGCCAGCATGTTGAACACTCTATCAGCGATGATTGGGGACGAGATATTAGCCCCTGAGACTGTATCTACTTTATGGGACATTTTCTACAGCGCCCGTCTCATTGACCCGGGTACCGGAGATGTGAAAGATGAGTTGGATGAGATGGAGACCCGGTTGGAACATTACAGCCTCACAATCGGAATGCTGAAAATGATGAAAAGCTTGATCAAAACTAGATTCCGCCAAATGGAGTTTGTTTCCCTGGAAGGTTACTTTGTACACCCAACACTGGACAATGGAGCTATCTTCCCATATATCAACTACGTTATTGATCATGTGTTCCTCAAGGCACCTTACCGAGTCTACAAGAACCCCGCGCAGAGGTGGGAGGTACTCAAGCTGTCCGCTTCTATTATTAGCATTCTACTTGATTACGTGCCAAACCTGATGTTGCAGCTTTTGTGTGAATCACCATTAATTAAAACGGTAAGTGATGTTGTTTATTTAAAACTTATTTTGCATAAAAATATTCCTTTTATAAATTTGAACCATTTATTTATTACAGCTACTCAATGTGATAGCTGATTGTGCGTTAATGCACGAAGTGAGCCACTCCACTACAGATGGTCTCCATGTTCATATTGATCAGTGCAGTCTCGAGTGTTTGAACCTGCTATGTAGGGCACTACAACGTCAACCTTTTTATTTAATGCAGCGTCGGGAGATCACCGGAGTGGTAAGGAGTTTACTAAAGAAAATAAAATTGTTAGAAAAATTACTGTAAAAAAAGATATGCTAAATGAGCATTTATTCTATTAATTTGCAGTCTGGCTCCGTTTTGGTGGGCATTCACGAGCTAACAATGACAATCGGGATGGACAGCGGAAAGCCAGAGTATATTTTAAGCCTATTGCGTTTCATCGACACACTGATGACCCCCGAACACCGACTAGCCGCCATAAACATTCTCTGCTTGATTGTGGACGGTCACTCTGAGCTCGACTCCCACATCCACGCCGCCTTGGAGTGGCAAGAGGACCTTGCGGCAGTGTTCCGACACACTCTCATTGAAACTCTGTATGACCAAACGGTAATGAATGGAAACACTGGAGAAGAGTTGAAACTGAGTGTGCTCAAGCTTCTAAGAACATCCGTTCAACACCCGGATCCCAACATTGGATTCTACCTTTTGGGAGTAGATAGCAATAAAATGGACTACCAGGAAGGAATTCGAACACTCCTTCACGGGCTGTTGGACACGGCATGCCAAGTACCCACCAGTTTCGTGACGCTGCTGACTCTAATGCGAGATCCGAGGTTGTCAACACCCACCCTCCGATACCTCCGCTATGTCAAGTTCTTTATCCCCTTTATTGAGGAGGGATCTAACCTCTTCCAAGAGATGAGCTTTGAAGCTCTTTGCTATTTCATGAAGTGTTTGGCTGTCGAGCTGAAAACGGAAGGGGGTCTCAATACCGCCTCTATTTTGGCCACCACCTGCTTCAGCAAGCTGGAAGAAGTGTTGGATAGGATTGAGTTGGAAAATCACTCTGTGGAAATGCCAGACCTTGAGTTTTTCGATGGGGGTTTGGTCATGCAGGCGATTTCGAGCTGTGAGTTTGTTGACGCAGAGTTGAAAACACGGTTGATTCGAGTAGAAATGCTTGATGGGATGTTGAAGGATGAGATTCAAAAGTTGGAGAAGAGCACCGTGCTCCGACTAAGGAAGACTGTGCACACGGAAGCAAAAGAAATTCTCAACTTTGCGAGACAGCTCAATGCCTGTCGCGAAAAGGAGGGGAGAAAGCTGCTCGTTTTTGATGGGTGGCGTCAAGCCGTGGAAGTGCTCATGCTCACTCCCAATCTGCCAATGAAATACGATTTTGTGACCAACGTGCTGAGACTCCTCCTCAACAAAGTACACACCACCTCCACAGCTTCCACCGACTACTTTCACAGACTCGCTGCAGAGACGAGCTTGATGGGAACTGCTATACTGAAGCAGATCGGGGAAGGGGAACCACTTCACCAAGTTGCCCGACATGGGTTTCTTCTCTCAAACATTATAAACAACCTCGCCCAATGGATTTCTACCGCTCAGTCTCCAAAAGTGAGAGGGATTTTGTATGCTGCTGTTCTCCACGCCGTTAACATGCTTCCCAGCACCAGCCCAGAGACAACTATGACAGTTTGCCAGCAATCATTTCCTTTGATTTTGGATAGTGTGGCGAGAGATTGTTGTCAAGCTCAGGAAACAGGGAAATTACAAGCCTTGTACTTGCTGGGTGAAGTTGTAAGGTGTGCTACCCACAGGGGTTTGAGTGCTGCTGCGTCCTCCGCTGCTGCTGCTAATGCCATCGCTTCTTCAAGTCAGTGGCCAGATGATGAGGTGGATGGTGACGCTTCTTACAGCATGGCTGACGTAGAACATCACAACAGGACTCTTGATAGTGTCAGCTCCTTCGACATGAGCTTTGTTGGTGGTGTTGACAAGACTGCAATGTCATCCACCAGACTCCAACCCAAAACTCCAGGACAGTCCTCATCTACTATGGGTATGAGGGGGAGTGACAGCAGCCTTAATTTTGGGAAGAAACAACCAAACTTTCACTACAGAACTGCGAGTGAGGTAGGCGAAGCTTCCAGCACTGGTCCCATGATGAACCGCGCTTCTGTGACCAATTCAATCTTGAGTTGTGTTCTTAATAACAGTTTCCTGTCCACTATTGTGGAGTCATTCTGTGTCGTAGATGACCTCGACCTTGTTGCTCTACTCACTACCCAACTGAATCAGAACGCGATGCGAGCTTTTTTTGTGTTCGAAGCTAAAATGTCAATGTTGACACGACTTGCTAACAGCGGACTTCGTGCTGTGCTCCACCTCCTCGACCTCAATTTGATCAAGAGACTGATGGACATGAAAGTTTTTGAGCTGCACAACTACCAAACGGATGTCGGAGATGAGGAAAATGCAGATGGAGGTAGAGCTGGTGATAGAGATCAGTCTGAAGTTGTGTATTCGAGGAAGGGTAATGAATGGGATTCCACTAATCCCAACCAATCTGCTCTTGGGGGTGGTTATCAAGGCCAAGGAAGGGATGGAGGTCGTGGCTCCATGGAGATTACATCCTCCCAACAAAACATCAGCGAGTCCCTTTTTGCCCAAGTGTTCAAGCTCTTCCACGTGATGCTCGACTCTGCACCCAGAAATGTCATGGTTTTGGAGCAGATTCTCCAGTTTTTTAAGCGCCATGATGAAGCCGTCAGCAAGTGCCTCTCTCAGCGAGCTTTGTTCCATTCAGGAAACAATCTGGATAAGCCCAGCGCTTTTCTCCTTACCAGCCTCATGACTAAACTGTCCCCTCGACTCCCAGCAGCTGCCAGTCCTTCCGGTCTCAAAATCTTTTCCACCAAATCCAGCCTCAAGCTGAGTCTCCTCAACATTCTCCGAATCCAGGCAGAACGAAACAGGACCACGGAGCTGCTAATAAATATGGTAAAGAACGTGCTGCTCTTCCTTTACTATCACTCCCGCTCCAAGGAAAGCAGCCGAGGTGGGCCCAGTGAAAAACCCCAGCCAAAGCGATGCATTGTTCTCACCAAGAAGTTGGAAATGGACCATTTGCTCCGAGACCCAGAGGAAAACTGTAGCATTGGAGTGATCATCCAACTCGTTTCAGATTGTGCCACCCACATCACCAACAGCCAGTTTCCGGAAAAGGTTTCTGTTGTTGGGGGAGTTCCGGCTGCTGCCCAACAAAAAACAGGAACTGAGCTGGGCTCAGCGTCCTCTTCCATGCAGTTCCTTCCGGAGAAGGTTGTTCAGGATATGTCAGTCATTGTGGAGGTGGGCCTTAGCATTGTCTTTTTCCATGCCGAGTTGTTCATTCAGGAGTTCCCAGCGCAGCGGCGGACTGAAGCGAAGCAGTGGAAGCAGCAGCTTCAAGAAAGAGTTGAGGGAATACTTGCTAAACAAGTGACAGATGCTTGCAAGGTACGTACTTTATATTCATTAACACACTCTATAATAATTTCTATTAAAACCGTAATCCTAACCTAATTTAACGTTTTGTACCTTTTCCAGAAAATTCCGCAGTCGGAATACACTGAAACGATGTTACTTAAACTACGTCGTCTCGCCGTTGGAACGACTTTCTCGTCAGCCAGTACCACATCATCTTGATGCTGAAAATCCAATCTCTTCCTTCTTGACGGTCCATGTTAACGAGTGATATAGTTCAAAATTAATTTCTTCTGATTTTTGTTCAGTAAAAATGATGAGGTAGTGATGATGAATGAGTGATTATTCTACTACATTTTTATAGATACTTTAAAACACCATTTTTTATGTTGTATGTAATTTGCATGCATAGCAAACCAGTGTAAATGAGAACTGAGTGAGTGAGATGAAAATACTTGTATGAAAATAAAAATGGACTTTTGATGTGATAAAATTAATGAGAATGAATCTAATCTATCATTTTATAGAAACAGAGATGCATAATCCATATTATATACACAGAAATGCATATAGAAAGGTATTATATTTGGGGTGAGTTGATATTTTCTTGTTTCATCAAAGCTGAACAGCATTTTTGGCATAATATTATTTATAAAGTTGGTGAAAGGAACGGACAATTTTACTAAAGTTAAAAATATAACGTAACAATGAAAGTTGAATGAACCAAACTAGTTAAAAATAGTTGTTGAATGTATCATATTCATATGCAAACTTGCAAACAGAGAGCTCAGAAACCAGAGTGACTGGGGCCACGTGTTAGAATGCTCGCTCATTCTCATGCATGTATTATTCCCCTATTCTCTCTCGTGCTGGCGGCTCGCAAAGTGTTGTGAAAAAGTGACAGAGGCCTAGTCTTGTCAATGCTTTTTTCAACACAACATGGTTATATAATTCAACCCAACATGCCCAGCAAGGAAGGAAGGAAGAAAGCATGATACAGGGAGCTTTGTATTATTTTATACGAACACAATACACAATATATTTATTGTATTCCAGTCCAGTGGTCCGTTGGTTTCACTACAAGAAAACAACAGCATCTTGATCTTATTCCTATCAAGTCACACAGTTCGTATATTTCAGTCTGTGTCATGTCAGAGGCATCAAAGCTCAAGTTAAGTTAGTTGACAACAACCAGGGACGCCATATTTCACACGACACTTTCAACATACTTTCTATTCTACCCAGCTCCAGTTAAGTAACGAAGCGATGGAAGGAAGGAAGGAATTCAGCAGGGCAAAGCCGTGGGCAATGTAAGAAATTGTTATTTAATTAAAACCCCAGTTTAACCATTGTTTTTACCCAGTGATTTAGTTAACATGACAATTTATAGCAGCTAGTAGTTTGTCGTAGGTAGAGAGATATAAAACTCAGTTTTAAAAGTTGTCAAAGAAGAAAAAAGAAATTATTTTTAAAGACCAGGGCTTTAGGTTTCATTAATTGTTCCACTGCCACTGACTACTAAAGTAGTTAATGTCTACAGCAATTTAGTTTCTTAATATGTTAACCCTAAGTTCAATTTTGGGTTAAGTCTGCCTATATTAGTGTGCAAGGGTAGGAGTACATTAAAACTAAAGAAACAATGCTCTAGCTCTAGTATGCCTTGTGGAAATTGGTGGGCTATTAATAGAACTACCTGATTAATTGAAAGTAGCAGACATTAGGTAAATGCACAATGTTCTTAATCAGTGTAACAGACTAACTTAAATTCTTGGTTCAGTAGAATTTTTCGGTTGTCATTTATTTATATCCTTTCAAAGCACGAAACAGTTTATGTGACGCATCTTAAAAGCATTTTTTGTTGTAGGTTGGATAGCTCGATAACTAAGTAAACGGAAAGGTTAGAATACTTACACAAACGTAAAAATATCATAAGTTAATTAATTAAAAGCTGGAAGAGCTTCAATAATGTTGGGTCCTATAATATTTTGAGACATATTATTATATTCTCTCCTAACAATCCCAACGAACGAGCAATTTTTGGTTTGATAAAGCTCTAGTGAGTGGATTTATTTAAGGTGTGAAAGGCAGGTGACTAAAAAAGCAGTCTTTTAGTAGTTGATTATTTTACAAACATATTAATATCTAATTACTAGTTTAAAAATTAATTTCAAGGACAATCAAGATACATAATACATACACCATAAAAGATTTTCCTCTGAAATTAAAAGCATACAAGTTAGTAAATGACTCATAATGTGATGATTCCGATAACCCCAAAAAAGCACATGTTCTACTTACTTTTGCTTTACATATTACAGATGCAGAGCAAAGCAACCAAACCAACCCCCAAATACGCTGCTAACAATAAGCATGTGGAACAACTAGAAGAAACCCACCTCCAACTCCTGCTTCCAAAAGCTGGTCCTAAGAAAAATTTATCCCTTAGCAGCTAGCTGGACTAATGGGTAAGTGTTAGCTTTTACGCACGTAACATTACTACACTGAAAGAATGTAAGAAATGATGATATGGTGGAATGAGAGAAACCTTCACCCTCCGCCCTCACTCCTTTAGCGTAGTTTTATTTATACGGTAAAGCAAAGCTTGCAACTCAATTTAGAAACTGTTTACTATAAACAATTAAGTTTTCATAAAATCTCGATAACTTGATTTTAGCCAAATTGAGGTACCAGTTAACATCATAAACTTTGTTATAATTTTGGTTATAAAAAGCTAAAATGATAGCTAAGAGCTGGTCACAGTATTTTATAACTTAAATGCAACAGTTTCATGAAGAAATGACTGTCTAGTCAACAGAGTTTTAAAACAGTAACATTTTAGGATGTAGAGTGCAAGCTTATAAGTAACTAATATTAAGTGGGAGAAATTTTTATCAATACTATCACAAGAAAAATAGTTTAGTTGGTAAATACATAATCATGTCTAATCAAGGGTCACCGTAATCTGCAAAAAAAGAGTCTTAAAACATTCGCTATAAACGCTTCGGAGTCGGCTCGCTTATAGGTAGTGGGTGCGGATTGAATGCAGTCAGCGAAAAAGCTATCTGTAATTAGTAAACAAGAAATGTCTGGGAACGTTGCAAAGGTAGCGATGGCGTTCCTTAAAGGGGGTTCAGAATACCCCAAATCATTCCTTCTTTGCATTGATATTATGGTACGCCATATATAATCCATTGCATATTCAAGGATGTCCCAATAAAATGAAGTAATAATAGTATGCATTATAAAAAATAGACGAGCTGAATTGTGTAAACCAGATTAGTAGTTTTAATTGTGATTTACAATATCTTTATTTTGAAAGAAATAAGGAATCTTAGATTAAGAGTTGGTTGTGTATCACATTTCCCGATGGAAGAAATTACGCATTACAATACATGTTTAAAAACATGCAGTATGACATATGTGATATGAATATGAATTGTCATTTTTGATTTTACACTGAAAAAAACCTTAACCTTATTTGCAAAACAGATTTGCTATAAACAAATATGAAAAGTATGCGGGTTCGTTTTGATTTTAAACCGAGAGACCTTGTACTACGCAGTATCAAACTGGTTTGTGACTTTCTCCTCCAGTTCTGTTTTGTCACGTTGTAGCTCATTGATTTGTTCCAACAGTTTACTAATTTTCGTCACAAGTGATTTTATGCTGGGATTTGCTGAAGTTTGTTTTTAAATCGTTCTGCTGTTTATATCAGCACCTTTTCCAGCGTTGGAAGCCTAATGCTTAGCGTACTATAAGCATGTAAGCGAAATATTTATGATAGCAAACTACCTTTCTGTTCTAATGATAAGGCATGTGAAGCCTTTATAATCATTGAAGACATCCTTGTCAAATTTTTTTACCGAAAAAAAACCTTAAAAACCTTGAACAATATTTAGTCAACAACTCAATTGTTGTATTGTGGCATTGCATTATATGTTGACTTTTCCCTTTGCCACGTCTCTCATTGTCACATCAGCTCCCCAGAATAGACTCGAAAGTCTAGGGGAGTACACTGATCTTTTCGGCGTCTAGTCTTGCAAGAAAATCCCAATATTTTATTGTGGTTAACTACAAAAATTGCCAATTATTTTTGATTTTCAGTGACTGGAGGGGGGGTTCCACCCCGGCTGAAATTTCAAACGAATTCTTCTCAGCTTCTCATGATAACTCCATTCACAAATGGGAGAGAGGAACGGAACAAGCCATGAGCTCATAGTGTATGCCAACTTGTAATTGGATGGTGGAGATGGTGGGCGGTGGTGCTGGGAGCAAAAGTTAACAAGAAACACTGTTTCGGCCTTCACTCTTTTCTCGTTTTGGGAAAAAAGGTTGAAGCTATGAGTTTGAGAGGCAAAGGTACTTTTATACATGGTAAACAATGCAATAGTGTGTGAATGAAACAACTCCTCATGTTTTAATTATTTCAACTCAGGTGTCATCTGGCATTGTGGAACGAATAAATTGAATTCCCTTTTTGGAAATATCGTTGGACTGGATTTAAGGACAGTGGTTAACTTAATATCTCGATGAACGGATTCAACATAGATAAAAGGTAACTGCAATATTCCTCTGATTATATATTTGAAGAGCTGTTAGCTAAAAGCTGGAAAATTAAATGGGTGCTCTTAATTAACCACAGGTCAGACTGAATCTGGTGCTATTAAATAGGACTACGAGGGAGCCTCAACTGCTATTAACTGACGATGCATTCTGAATATGACTAAACTGCTATAGTTGAACTGTTAACTTAGTTTTAAAAGTATAGTAAGTTTCAAAATGTACAATAATTGTAACTCAGGGTGAAAGAAGAGTATGTCTCAAGAAACACGATCACTATCGAATCAAGTATTTTTAAGCAGTTATATTTTAGAGAGCGACACACATGGTTAGTTGATGGACAGCATCTAAACTATTCACGTTATGTGAATATGTGTAATAACTATTTTATAAATAATTTTAATGCACTTAGCTACACCCGACCCTCGAGAAACCGTCACGGTTCTCACTCTTTCAACGTAGTTTTAATTACGGTGTGAAGCCAAGTCTGCAGCTCAATGTAAGAGACTGTTAAGACGACTCCTTAATACAATAGTTGAATTTTAATATAAAAATTAAATTAATTTAAATAGTTTCGTTACATTTTTTAATTAATTTCTCCTTTAGTTTTGTTTTGAATGCTTGATTTTATGCTGGACTTTGTATTTGTATTACAAAGTTTTTTTTTTAAATCGTTCATCTGCTTGTATAAGCATGTCTTCCAGCAATGAAAACTTGTTTCTTCGCACTTCAAAAGATTCCATTAAGCCCTCTGACTGTCTAGTTTAAATAGTTTTTAAAGTACAAGCATTTAAGCGTTGGAAGTAGGTTTATAAGTATGTTATTAAATGTACAAAATTTTAAACGGGGAGTTTCCGGTGTCAAAACCAGATTGTATCAAGCCTACAGCCCAAGGTAAAGACTGTTTAGGCTGTTTAACATAGAAAATTAATACAAATTTAGCATTTGCTTGCGGTTTCATTTGATTTTCCATCGCAAAATTGTTGGGGTTTGCTGTTGTATATGAATAGAATGAACGGACAAAGCTTTAAAACATTATTTTATGTCATAATACGAACTGCAAGTCAAATAGAGCTAAAAAAATACGTAATAACTATGAATGCATTGGAGTAGGATAAGATCACTTTTTCGGTTATAACCGGAAGCAAATCTGGAAGACACCTAATGTAACGGTGGTATTCCTGAAATCATCCTCAATTAATTTTTAAATAATCACTTCAACGTTGTTCGTTACATTTTGAATGTAGGTTTTACCGTTGTAGATGGTTAATCATCAACCAAGTTTGAAAAACCCTGTAAATATAACGTTAACACTCCTACAAAGGGGGTTTAAGATACGCAAAGACATTTCTTACTTTGGTTGCTATTTAAGGTACAAATATGTAATACAGAGTTAAGTAATACGAAGCTAAAGATAAATGCGGAGGATCAACATGAGCAGAACAATGTAAGGTTTGCTCTGCTTTCAAAGTGAATTCGCTAGCTCAAATTGTCATCAAGCCGATTCTATTTTAGTAGTCGGAATGCTCCATATAACCAAATTGTTTAGTGTTGGAATCAATTTTAAAAATATGTTTTGAATTATACGCATGCTGGTTTAGAGAATTAAGTAAAGAGGGAAAGTTTAATGGATTTGAATCTACATATTTGTTGTAGTTAAGATTAATGTATCTCATGAGAAATAAGTTTTGTTATTAGTGCGTAATTTATTATAAATGATAAGTGTTTTGAGGTAAAAAACAGTGACGTTAAATGTATTGCCAACAAACGCAAAATAAAAAGTTGATACTTAAATACTTTCAACAATCAAATTGCAATTTAATAAAAATTAACGCCATGCTACAAAGTAACTTATACATAAACTGTCCTCCAGAGTTCATATTCTGTAAGAGTATTGTATGCTTAACATTCAACATCAGTTTAGATGGCAGAGGGGTTGAACTAATATCATGATATGATTCAAATTTTGAGAGTGAGTAGCAAGACAATTAAATGATTAATGAATGATCCATGACAAGCCAATTAGTTTATATAAAATTTATAGAATTTGTACACAAAGGGAATTCAAAGTTCATTTAGTTTACTGTATAAAAAGAAATTCATGGTTTGAATGTTGTTACGTTAACAAAGCTTACGCGGAAGAGTCATAAGTAATGGCTCATTACTAATGGCTGGCAATATTAATTATTATGTTCAACTATCAAGCGGAGTTTGTAAGATTATGGATTATGAATTTCAATCCAAATCATATGAAAACAACTCATAAAAAACTGCAGTGTTCAGTAAAAGCCGCAAACATTTTGCACGAAAATTCGCATATCACCCCAGATCATAGCTAACAATTATATACAACTAATCAAATTAGGATAATCATAATTAGTTAGTTATAACAGTAGTCTACCTCCAACCAGTGATTAACTTTAGCGATACATTGCATAGCTACTGATCGAGAATGCCTTCAATTTCAATGATCATACTTTGTTGCATCTACTTATCTATCAAAATATATTACAAAATAACACATGAACCTTGTCTGTAGTCTAGCCATTCTTATATATACTTAGCAGTCAGAATCGACCATTCATTTTTACATGGTCCATGATATCTTAATGCAGCATACTTTCATCCCAGGTGTTACATGCACCCTACATTGTCTTCAGCTCAAGTATCTGTCTAGGTATATCCACCTACAAGGCTATTTCAGGTGAGTCTAATCTATACACAATTAGGAACGAAGGAGCTTGAGAAAAAACCACTTCTTTCTTATGCCCAACAAAAAGTTTTGTGCTGCAGCTCACTGCAATGCATCTCATCTCAACAGACACCAAGAACGGGGTACGCTGGTGATCTCATCTGATCATGATGTGGTCCTGTGATGTGAGTGCAATGTATGCGCAAGCTTAGAGCTCTCTCATCAGACGCCACTCCACTCCTGATACACTTTTTTATAGCTGGGAATTTGCAATCCAATCCATCCACCTCTAAAACAAGTAGACAACGACGGCCCTGCTGGTTTGTGGAATCAAGCGATCTGAGGAGTCAGTCTGACTCCGGCAGTTGTGAGTGCAGTCGTGTTGCAACCTTCCCCGGCGTGTCCCCTCTCCGTTTTTATAGTCTGGAATGAGTGACACCCGTGTCACGATGCAAAATTACTATTTCTACAAACCCTTTACTGAAGCACATCTTTAAAACATCATAAAGTTCATTAGTTCATTCCAGGATTTAGTCCTAAACTTTAACAGTCTGAAAACAGTATAGTTTGAAATAAGGAAAGTTCAAAGTAGTTTACGAACTGCAAAGCATTTTACTCTCAAAGTGATTGTATTTTAAGTGAAATTTTTATAACCATCATCATCATCAACATGTCTCTCTCCTGCTTATCATCAACAAGACAAATGTTCCGGAACTCCGGAAGCACCTTCACCCCTAGCAAGCTCCTAGGAATGGTGTCAAACTACTCCTCCCGTCCCCACAACCACCGTCTCGATTTAAGCAATGATTCTAGCACCCGAGAGCGGAACCAAACGGTCATTTCCTACTACAATCAGAGCGCCATCGATTCGGCTGCAGCAAAGGTGAGAATACCAAATCAACTGCTTTCATTTCCAAGTTTTGGAAGCGTGTTTCACATTTCCCCAATTTGGAACATTTGTCGAAACATCAGTTAGTTCCGCAGTGAACGGAAAGAGTTTCATTCATAACAATGCAAAATAAATTTCAGTTCAGTCCCCCCAGTCAGATCTCATCACATAAGGATAATATTATGGCCCACTTTCTATACATTGTTGCAGTCTCATGTACAATCATTATTCCCTTGTATATACATCTCTCCTTTGGTGTTCACTAGAGCTTTTCGTTTCACGTGAACACCGCATGCTCAACTGAAAAGAACAAGCTTCTTGGGTTTACTGATCACTCGTTGTTTGGACTCTACAGGTTGCATTGCATTACAGCAGGTACCATATCATTATTGCGGTATATAGTCTCTCTCAACACTTAGGTAGCCTTGTCCTGCATCTCTTCTCTGTTGTATGCATCCGTTTGGTTGTAAAGAAACTCTTTTTTTCCATTCTACTAGCTAGGTATTACCTCAGCACTGCACATACCTACAAACAGTGTGCATGCAATTGTTATGAATTTTCTAATTTGCAGTTTCAGAAGAAATGAGAATGTGATGCATAATATGTACAAAATGTTAGTAGTTGATGGCTCAGCCTTGCCTTGAGTTTTCAAGACTGTCGTGAATAAAGTAGATATACACGTTTAAGCAAAAAGATACAGGAAGCAGAAAACTAACTGTGATATTTTGTCGCAATCTTAATGAAACTAATGTATCAACTTTTATATTTATTTTGACTGGCTGGAGTCTGCAGCTGCATGAATGCATCGAATATGATGATTAGATTAACTGCAGTAGGTTCCTGTTTAGTATCTTTGAGCTGGTTCATTGCTGCTGAAATCTGGACTGGAATCCATAAATAGATACGCATTTACTTATCACATCAGCGAGCGGGCGAATATTGACATGTGCCCGATAGCGATGGCAATATGGAATGTCAAAGGACATGTTTTTGTTTGTATACAGCAGCATTTTATCAATGCATGCATAGGGAGTTAGTTCATTGAATGCAAACATTTAATCATAATCATTAAAACACTGTGTTAGCAGTTCATATTTTAATACGTACTGGGGTTTTAATGTAAGTTTTGCAGTAAATGAAATGTTGTTTGTAGATTGATTTTCAAAGTCAAAACTTTCCAGCCGGCCTTTGTATAACATGTTTCTAGCTGAAATATATATATCCGGAAAAATCCGGTTGTATTGCCTCGCTACCACTAGATTCATGAAAATAAAATAGACGCAAGATGTAACAATGTATATCAACGCGTGTAGAGCTGAGCTTGAGGTGGCCCTGAGTGAAGCCACTGCCTCGAGTTCACGTGGCCACCAGACAAAAAATCATTATGTTTGATATGCTGCTATCTATGGCCAGAGGCAATTTTGGGAGTATATACCTGGCCATCAAAAACCTTACTCAACAAAGATATTTGGAGACTGATTGTGGATGGAATGGCGAATTGGCAAAGTACATGCCTAGCTAATATACTCATGTTATACTCGTGGAGTGGACTTTGGATCTTTTCTTCATCTTCTCCGTTTTTTACATGGTTAAAGGTCGACTGCTTTTGTTTCCACGTGAGATCAAGACGATGATAACTATAAACGAATCGAAAAGGTATTGTTGCTATACTTCATAGCTATACTTAGGTTGTCCGGTTCCCCTCTTGATAAAACTCAGCAATAAAAACCCAAATATTCAGTTTTTTTGCTTTGTTATAACAATCTCCAGCAGCATGTTTGGAGAATGCATCTCAAACTGTAATAGTGCATCCAAGCATAATAATTATATTCAAATCATAGTTGATTATAAAAAGTAGAGGGAAAACAAAGAAATTATATGTTTGCTGCAAGGTTATTGCTCTTCATTAGTCAATTTATAATAATTCCAATGCAACCCATTTCTAATATGAATAGCTCTGTAAATCTTTATTGCTTTAATCAACATACTAAATCTAACGCTCTTTTCTTATTATTTTCAGCCATCCGTAAGGCTCACTCCAGCTACAATCATGTACACCGGCCGAAGCACTGACAGTAGTCATGCTCTGGTAATTAAACTGATTTTTAAGATTGGCTTGTTACTACTTTCTAATGCTCAATGTCAAAATGACGATGACTATTTTTAAATCTTTTCGGTCATGACTTTATTGTTGTTATACAGAAAAGTGCACAATATCTACAAAAGGAGCTGCCCGTTCGTATTGCTCATCGAATTGCTGGCTTTAGAAATTTGCCCTTCATTGTTGGTTGCAACCCGGCTGTGCTCTCTGTGGTAAGCAAATTTTATTAAAACAAATGTCAATGCAATGATCTTTCATGATTTACCATGTCTAGCAACTAAATCCGCAAATGATCTCGTCAAACTTGAACTACAATGTTTCATTTTGTTGCAAAACCGGCTACTATTTTTATACGCAATACCAAACCCAATAGCAAGCTTTAAGCTGCTTTATGAAGCACCTGGAAGATTCTGTAGTCTCACAATGTACCGAATGCAACCCTTGTTTTTGCCCAAGGTCAAAGTACAATTTTTTATGGGTAGCAGATCAAAGTTCAGTTTGATATCTTTTGATGTAGAACTTGTATGTATTCTTGATTTGGAATTTAGGTGATGATTTGAATTTATTCCATTGTTTTCTTTACTTTAAAATATTTTTGTTAAATTGTAGCATGAAATGTACATCCGAGCCTTCCACATTCTCAATGACTTCCCACCGATCCAAGACATGAAGGACGAAGCTGAGTTTAGCTTGTTGATTGAGAATCTCCTGGATGATTTCAAGTACGTGGTTACACAGCTTGCTGAGGGGTTCAAGGCGTGCAAAAAACATATCAAGGTTAGCTGCCAAAATGATGATATGAATGAACCAAGGGATTTTTACTCACAAGACAAACGCTCATTTCCTCACTATTTTGTCACAACACAGCAAGAAGATCTGGCTCGACAGTTTCTTGACAGGACGCTCACTTCCCGGTTGGGTATTCGTATGTTGGCCACACATCATTTGGCTCTGAGCGACAATAAGGTATGCTATGCTCGAATTTGCTTTAATATAGTTTCTCAACAAAGTTAGATGGGACTGTGAGCATTGCTTAATCACGCTTATATTTTTGTAGCCAAATCACGTTGGGATCATCAACCTAACGATGCGGATTAAAGACGTAGTTGAAAAATGGGCCGACTTTGTCACTCGTCTCGCGCAAGACAAGTACGGAAAGGCGCCCAGAATCAAGCTCTCTGGACACATCAATGCAACATTCCCATACATCCAGCTTCCGCTGGACTACATCTTCCCAGAAATATTGAAAAACGCAGTAAGGGCTACAATTGAAACGCACAGTGATCAAAATGAGAACACAATGCCCCCGATTCAAATCACCATTGCGAATAACGATATCGACTTTATCGTCAGGTAAAAGACAATCAATATCAATGCAAAAGTGCTTTAGCTCTTTCGAATTTACAATTAGTCAGGAGGAAAATTTTTCATTTAAATTACTCATTTTTTAAATCCTAACAGAATCTCAGACCGTGGCGGCGGCATTAGCCATCACCTCATGACCAAAATCATGCAATATAACTTCAGCACTGCGGACGACTCCACAGAAGTAGGGATGGACAATCATCTCTTCAGCAACATGATGGAGCTCTCCAACAGCACAACATCGGGACCCATGCACGGCTACGGCTTTGGGCTTCCAACTTCTCGCGCCTATGCTGAATATCTAGGAGGTGGACTTTCCATTCAGTCCCTCCAAGGAATTGGGACTGATGTGTATCTCCGTCTCAAACATATTGACTCAAAATCCGAGTCTTTTCGCATTTAACAATGGCAATGCCCTAACTCATGAAGGAATAATTGTGATTTGATTTGCTGACCCTGTCACTTGCACGTCCATTCATATAGGTAATCGTACTACTCACATACGAATGAAAAGACTGCTAAACGTATTGGTAGATGATAAATGCATTGAATGAGATTACATGTAGATAAGTAAATAGGAGGTGTCTTCGTGTCTAGTTATAACCAGCATACATATCTATGAAAATTACAAAACGCATTATTACAACCCGGAAACTAAGGCTTTATTAAGTGAAGATAAGATGTTTAGATAAAACAATTTGGTAGTAATTTCAGAGTTCTAATATATATATATATTCAAATCATATTGATTTACATGCTTGTACATTTGTAATCTCTCCGTCCGCCCACATGCAATCAACGCATGTTTTGTAAATAGTTAAGCTAGTCTTCTCAAATAGTACACGCACTCAAACCCATTCGATATGATGCTGATTATTGATGAATGTCTCGTTAATTGATGCAATTTGAAATACTCACTTTCCATACTCAATTTTATAGTATTATAAACGCTGTATTATTTCACAAGTATCTACAATTATCCCGTATGCTCAAAAAAGTATTAATTTATTTCAAAGGTTTGTAAATTGTCCTCTTTCTTATAATTGAATTGTCGCAAAGGTACTACTTATTATTATGTATAATATGCGAATGGAATAAATAAATGATTTTGTTTTTTACCTCAAAAAATAAATGACACGTGCAGTTTTATTTTACTGATTTGGTCATCAGTTTACTAAGTCTGGAATCAATATAAAAGAATTTAATGACTTTTTATTAATAGCTACTTACACCGCCAAACGCGTGAGGAAAAGCCGAAGGAGAATCCGGTAACCTTGTCCTCGTTTTTATTTATTGTGTCATTCATTTGCAATTTGCAACCCTGCTTTTTAACACCAATTCATTGTGCTGTAGGAGTTGGCTTTCGGGTTTACAAATGTGATTCAATCGAATTCATCTCATTTCCTACTCGGCTTCTTCACTTACTGTTTCTGAAAATGGTTGGTAGACAATGGACTCGTAGCTCGATCCATTTTGGATGTTCCTGAGGAAAGGAGCAATTCTACCAAAGTTGGAAAAGTTTTTTGAATGCATTTCCCGTTTCAGAGTTTTCCTCAACTTGCTTCTAGTTTCTCGTGTGCTATTTGCACAGAGGAACCGGATGGATGATTATGGCACAACTTTAGTTTTATTTTTGTTCATAAAAACCCTGCACATGGCTGCCCTTTCCAGATGCCTTTTCCTCTCTGCCTCTCACTTATTCCCAATAATAAACATAAACAACGGACTTTGTGAATATGTGGTTAGCAAGTCTGACTTTTGAGTGAATATTAACAATAAAATGAGTATAGAAAACGTGAGCCGTTCCACAAAGGCAATTAATTCTGTGGAATTGCTACATTACCCGCAATCACCACAATGTAATGTAGATTTTTATTTGGACTTGTTGCTCAAAGTAAGATATAAACATATACATTCATTTATAATATTGGGAATTCCACAAAAGATTCCATAAAAAGTATCAAAAAAACATTGGAGCATCTGCTTCCATTTGCGTATATGCTGATGATAATGAGAAACGATGGAAGAAGAGCCAAAGTTTTAGCTGAAAAGCATAATATGATAAATGTTCAGGATCGTGCCATGACTACAACATTCGTTTAAAACTTAACTGTCTTGAAACTTGCTTTTGCGCTTGCGATAAATCATTAATGCGTTTATGGCATTGTTATTTCTATTTTTCCTGACACATGATTTTCAAATTTGATCAACGGCATCCGCACAAGTTAGACAGGAATAGTGTGCCATTAAAGCGAAGACATGTAAATGAAATTCCTCACCGTCTTCTAACAAAATTATCACGAAGTAACGTGACGTAGTTGAAAAGATTGTCTAGAATTTCATGAGCTTATCAAATCTGCAAAACGAGACAGCCACGCGCCTCCAATCAGCATTGAACCTGGCGTGAAAAAAGTCGAGATTAATGTTTAGACGGCAATTACAATCACTTCGTCAATCACCGAGTGAGCTAGTCAGACAATTGGAGATGTGCTGTAGCTATTGACTTAATGCATCAATCTATCCACGTCTTTGATGATCAGCTGCCTAATTTAATTTGCTGGGAGGAACAAGCTACTGAGTAAATTTGCACATTCAATTTCCTCACATGCTAACGTTTACAGAGGCAAATCCATGATGGAAATTTAGATGGTGGGAATGTTGCATGAGCGAATTAACTCTAGAGGTTCTCATCATTAGTATTGTCTGCAAATCAAGTCCAATTCCAAATTTGACCTTTCAAATGGTGTTATACAACCCAAGCTTTTAAGTACATATCACTTTCGTATGCTCTGGATATATAAAAAGTATTTCCTGGTTGCTGGTGCAGTTGCAAAGATGCAGCTTATATTTTTTGCATGAACATGACATTTTTTCTTGTGTAATTGGAGTTGAAGTCCTTCTCTTTCCCCGCACTCTTGACTTAAGAAAGAAAGAAAGTGGAAGAGGAGATGGTCCTTGAAATTGTATTAAGTTCCACTTCTTTTTATCCCACTTGCTCTTCCCCTCTCCTTTCACTTAACACCAGAAGATTAAGTGGAAAAAGTGGAATGAGTAGTGACACGGGTTGGTTGTGTTGATGATGGTGGCGTGTTGCTCCTCATTTCATCTCACCAAACCGAGCAGAGCCTAAAGAGCTTTGTTTTTATCGTGAACCGTGACATGACATGTTTATTTTCCCCAGATTGACAATAAAATATGCCAACAGGGTAGCAGGCTCAAGTGTTCTGGGCTGGGCAGCCAGCCACTCAAAAGTGAAACAATTCACACATACTTCTGGTTCTGAAGCAACGGAGAAGACGAAAGAAGGAGGTTAGATTAGCATTAAATATTCACAAGTTCAATGTTCACTAAAGGAACAAGGTTATTGCAACAAGTTATATACAACTGCACTCCTTCTTTCCATGAATATCTCATCATCAGATCAACCGATTAGAATAATTTATTGCTTGGATTCACAATCAGTTTTCATTTATCGCTACTCCTTTATGCAATCTAAATCCCTCTCGTTTGGGTCATTTTGGTGACTCCATTATAAGCCAGACATACAAACCAAAACGGGCTGCTTTAAGCTTAAAATACATGGCTGTTGTCGGAAATTTGACGTACATTTTTGTATACACGCGTTCTATGAAATCTTACATTCCAGCCCAATATGACAACAAGCCAAAGGCTACCTGTCTATAGTTATCTCTGGTCTCGGTTGCTTTGTTTAAACTATAACAAAAGATGATAGCTTTTATCAAGAAGTCTACTTCCAACTTTAGTTGGTAGCCGCAATATATCAGTTTCCTTGGTCAGGGTGGGTGGTTTGGTTTGGTTGTCTGGCTTTAAATGATTTGTATTCCAAGAATCGTTTATTTCTCCATTATTTGTCTTTCCTTTATATAGCATCTCTCTGGAAGATTAAAAGACTCCTATTTGGCTATTGAAAGAATAACCAATCCCATCCTATGCTTTGAAAAACACATTCATTTGGGTAAAAAGCAGCAACAACCATGAATCGGGAAAAATTAAGTAAGCCTGTGAAGAAATACCAGAAAAATGAACACTAGTAATGGCACTGATAATTCAATCTTGTGTGTTGCTTTAGATTTAAAAAAGAGAATGACAGGATTTTACTCATTTTTCTGTCTCTTCTATTAAAATTAAAATTATGGACACATATACTTTAGTACTTCACATACTCACAGTTCACCATATAAATTTAAACATGCATATATCACGTCTAGTTGAAAATACATGAGGATATGGCAATGGCATCACTTCACATCGCATCAGCATCAAAGTTACGCTGTGCTGCTGGTGAGAACCGTTTCTAGTCGGCAGTTCATATACTTATGTGCAAAGAATATTATTGCATTTATGATATTTGGTAGTTATAAGCCACGGTAGCTGTGCGAACACTGCCATTCCAATCCAGACTCTCCTCACCTTCATAGATCTACGTTTTCATCAACGCATCGAATCCCCACAGCAAACCGTTAGCTCCTTTCTCCAACTATATCAGTTGGAGCATCTTCCAAGGAAGAGTCATTTCGTTGGAGAATGGCTGACTAGCAAGTTGTTTCACCAATTATCCATCCTCCGTCGTTATTGTCATCATTGCCCATTCCTCTTTGAACTAAAGACCTCATTCCAACGCAAATTTAATTGTAACAACGTCTTTAAACCAACATAGAGCTGTTTGACGACCAAAGAAAGTACTTGTTTTTGTGAAGAAAGTGAAAGGACGTAGTCTCCATTTTTTCCTTTTGTGTCTCACATTACCCCAACAGAAACTTGTATAAAAGGATGTGATATACTTTGAGAGCCATTCATTATGTGTACATTTTTGTAAAAAAAAGTGAAGTTTATTGCTTACTCCATTGTGTAACTTTCTTATTTGATTTACTCTTGGACTTGAAAAAAAAGTTTTCAACAAGCTCATCCATTTCCATGAACATCTTCCAAGACAGCGGATAACATAGACGGAGCGATCTGATATACTCTCCAAAATCTTATCCGAGTTGAAAATCAATTCCTTTTCTGGGAAGATGGCCGATTCTTCTGAAAGTGGAGACATAATGGAGTCTCCTTCGACTCATCTCAACTGGCTGGATTTCTCAGTGATTGGAGTCTATTTTTTATTCATCCTCGGCGTCGGTCTCTTTGTAAGTTGGACATTTAAAAGTGATTGCAGCATGATATAGTAGCCAAAATAACATAACATAACATAACATAAGTTCATAGAAACAAGGCAAAATTGAATTTAGCTGAAAGTCTGAAGAAGATAGATGAGAGAGAGGACCACTCAACTCATATTTCCGCTGATAAGACAGTTTCTCATTACAGCTACCTATTTACCTACACCCAGCCAACAGTTTCGCCTTGTCAGGTACTTGTTCTAATGAGGTTGTCTAAATGAACTTGGAGGATGCATATGGTTCATTGGCATAGCGTCTTACGAAGTAAGGTGATATATATGAGCAAAAAAATGCCCCATCCATCCAATAATCTTCTCTGCATGCATGATAAATGCCTAATTGCATTACGGTACGGACTAACGTCATGTCTGTCCGCACAAGCATTGCCAAACATACATACGCGGCTAATAGCTATTGTATAGCACCTTACAGATCTGACTTTCTTGGTATCTTCTCCATCTCATATGAGAAATACATAACGCTTTTGTTACTTGATACGAAAAGAACACTGACAAGACAAGGATAAATAAAGAGTTTGGGGAGAGTGGAAGGAAATCTAAAGCTACCAAGAATTTCCTTTTCATGGTCATATTCAGAGAAGAGGATGGCATTCAAAGTATTTTTCCATCTGTTGCATAAATTGCGATACGGCGAAAGGAAAGGTGCTGTTGAAACTAACTTTGGGTTACACATGCAATCCTCATGTGCATAATTTTTGAAAGAGTGGGGGAGTCTCGTTATTGTTAACCAATGCAGCAGAAAGTTTTGTAAAGAACTGAAAGTACGCTTATACGAATTAGCCACTGTAGCAAATCATGTAGAAAAAGTTATCAGTTCATTACGATTTTTGTTGAAATTCTCAGAAATGACCTTGTCCAATCTGCAACAACTGCAACTGCTTTGGTGCTCATACTCATCAAATTTTTAGTGTAGCCAACATTTTTCTGGCTAACAAATTTCCATTTCATTTTACGTAGTACACACATTTATACAATGTGGTTGTTTGTTATTGTGACTTATGACTGTGGTACGGATATATTGGACAATGAAATGTTTACCAGACCAGCGCTTTTCAGAATGTTGTTTATCTTAAATGCAAATACGTGAGTATGCTCTTATGAAAGTAGAGTAGAGAGAGCGTAAATGACTTAGTCATTTCGATGCTCTCTCTCCTGTGC